>JAOPSE010000008.1:152316444-152401524 GCA_029449295.1 Zea luxurians
CCGGTATGTGATAGTGGCCACTGGATCTATGTGGCAGAACCGCCCGAATTATTCTAGCTTAAGTGCCCAAGTTACGCCTCAGAGGTCGCAACACACTTAAATCGGAATAACCCATCAGTCCCTCAGATCTAGTCTGATAAAGCCACTCACACAGGATCAAATACCACAAAGCTCACTCGAAGGTGAGTCACAGAGGGAATACAATAAAACAGGAATCCTCAAATTAAAGTACTAGAGTTATTATATAAATCAGAGTTTTTCAAGTAACTAAAGTAAGCTCATAAGATAAATTGCAGCGGATAATCGATGTCGTTGAAAGATGAGGAATAGGGCAAGGCCTAGCCCACTACTCCTCCTACTCCTCTCCTGCTAGAACGGCATCCCACTCGACCGTCCAGCCCGGTGGCAGGGTGGTAGGCCAAGTCACACCATCAACCATATCCTAAAGTGTATCGGCAAAAATTTATGCCACAAGCAAGGCTGAGTATACTAATACTCAACTAGACTTACCCGGTGTGAGGAATCTACTCCTCTACCTCTAGACCATGCAGCTGTTTGGCTGAGGGGTTTCATTTGCCAAAGCACTAGCTGAGTCTAAGATAAATTTTAGCTTTTCCAATTCTAGTATCATTACTTTTAGCTAAGTTTCCTCCTTCTAAGCATACATGGTAACAATCATTTAATACAATCAACAGGTTATCTCATATAAGTCCTCATTTCACTTCTTACTCAATGTAGTACAAGGGGTCAAGCAGTCTCATTAGTTGCGAGAAGCAGACGATTCAAATTGAGTTTTATCCTTGCAAGGTAAACCTAAACACACGACATGTAGGGGCACTCCGTCCCCACACACGTCAACCGTCCCATCGTTTCCCCGTTCGCGGCCAGGACTCACCGCCTAGGCATACAATGCTCCATTGACCCCGGCCACCGCCGTGCAGTGACCGCACTTGTACCGATCATAGCTAGCATGGAAGACCCAGTCTCAGGACACGTGAGGAGTAAAGTCCGCGCCCGACTTCACTCAGGTACTAGGTTTACCGGTTACCATATTTCCCGACATGTGTTTAGTATGTTCAAACGCTTGACTCAGGTATCCACACATTAATCCTTAATTCCTTTTCCGTCTCATGGATAAGGCATCTGCCCTGGATCCAAGTCCATGGACCATCATATATCCCGTTATCAAGATGAACATAATCAATTCCTGACCTCGCGCGAGTTTTAGAAAAATCGTTCGACTTCTATCGAGATCCTAATTAGGAAAGCAGCTACTCGACCTAGCATACTAGTATCCATCTCAAAAGGGAATCCTGAATTCATGCAACTAAGGGTTTCAAGCAACTCCTACACTAAAGTGCACATTACAAGCCTACAAACATTAAGTGTAGTAAAGTAGCATATATATAAATTGGTTATGCATAAAAATGGGGTTGCCTTCAATTGCTGGGGCTGCGGGGAGATCCTCGATGGCAGGCTCGGGAGTTGGCTCCTGATCTTCCTCGTGGACAGCTCCTTGCTCAGGGATGAGCACGTACTCTCCATCAGCGAGGTTGCAATCTAATGAATGCAAGGGATAAGATATATGCATGGTATGATATGAAATTTTAGCAATTAACATTGTATGGTGAAAGATTAATGGAAAGAAAATAGAGCTAAGTCTTGCTACTAGAGAATTTTGGGGTATACTTAGCAATTTAGGGTAAAGTTTGATTACTGCATGGTTAGACTATTTTTAGTGTTCCACTAATTTTCCTCTTCATGTCTTAGTGTTCCACTGATTTTCCTTTAAGGTGGATTTGAACTACAAGATAGTTTTATAAATTTTCACAAATTCTGTAAACATTACAGTGGCTTCTCACTACTGTATAACTCTCTGTCTCAAAATTTGGGGGCTTAAAAAGTGAGGGATGCTCTCTGTACAAAATTATCAAATATTAGGGCAGAGGGGGTGCTTTGAAATACAACTCTCCTTTAACAGTAGGTTATTCTCTAAGGCTTATTTTTGCTGGCATCTAATTGTAATAACATGACTTTGTACAAATTTTCAGCCACTAATACTTATTAGTTATTTTACTATGATTTTCTAAAGTTAATGGGGTGCTTTCTACTACCACTATACTTGAAAAATATCAAACAACAGATTTCTAAATTTTCCTATCTTCTTCTTTGCACAAGAAGCAATCATTCTAGAATTTGTAACTTTTTGCTTAATGGAAAGGGTGGTAGAATTTCTTGAATTAAATGGCTTTTACATGAGGTAGGGTAATATGTGGTTATTTTGTAGTTTTGAATAGGTTTTGCATTTTTTCTCTGGTGGTCTACTTCGTCAATAATTTGGTAAAAAATCATTTGCCCATTGTTGCACAATTTTGGCTTTCTTATGATTTAATTGGGACATGTCTAAAAATCAAGTTTTAATTGTTCAACCCATTTATGATGATGGGCTTGGGTGTTGATTATTTTTGCAGTGGTATTCTAGTAGTTAGGAGTATACTGAATTTTTCTTATTAATTTTGAAATGACCCTTACATTTTTAATTATGGCTTTCCTTGGTTCCTTGCTGCCTAATAATTTATTTAACCCTAGATTAGTCTTGACTAGGGTTCTCTGTATTTTTCCTAGTTTTCTCATTACCTAAGTGGACTAAGAAAAATATGTTCATCTACTGTTCATTAATTTCTATTGTCTTTCTTATTTTCCTAAATTTTGGACAGATATAGTTTTTAATAGCAAAACTTGAGTTAATCTTGTATACTGGGGTGCTTAATAATTTTAAACAGTGCCTAAGATGGGTTGGGACTTCTACAAATTTTCTTAAGTCCAGCACAGAAGCATAAACTATTTTTCCTTATTTTAATAAAGTTTGGGCAGTTTTCTTATTTAATTCTAAACTCTAAAAATTACTACAGAAATCACAGGGTTTAGTATTTTTATTTGATAGTTCATAATATTCTGAATCTAGTAAAATTGGTTTGACTAAATTCGGTTAATTATTTCTCAAGATATGAATTTCCTAATATTTCTGTTCATTAAAAGAATATTCAGAATGATTAAATTGAAAACCAACTTGCATCGGGGGTCCCTAGGCTTGTCTCTAACTAAGTCATTTAAACCGTGCCCTCGAAACACTATTCACATGAGTCTTTGTCTACGTAGAAAACCCCTAGGGTTTTGCTAAATCAAACCCCGCGGTCCTTCTCCCCATTAAACAGTAACCGCGGCGGAAGAAAGGGTGGAGGGGCTTACCGGCGGCGAGATTGCTCCAGTGTAGTGGCTGAGGGTGTAGGGGAGGTCTTGACGGTCACGTTGATGTGCGGATCGCCTCTGGTGATGGTCGAAGTAGGTCGGTCCACGTGCTTAGGTGGGCGAGCTCGTCAGCGGCGAGGATTCTGGCCTATCCAGGGTGGTAGAGTTCAATCAAATGGTCAGTGAGCTTTGCTAGGTGCTAGGGAAGACGTAGGCGTGAGTAATTGGATTATGGCTTACCGGTTAGTCGTGGCCACGTGCGTCGGCGGGGATTACAACTCCGGCGAGGGTGGAACGGCTTCTCTGGTGAAGTAGCGTCTGGTTTCTTGCTTTGGGGAGCTCTACGGGGCTCTGGAGAAGCTAACCGAGGCACGGGATTGAGTGGGGATGGCTTGGAGGGGTCTGGCCATGGCGGTCACGCGCCTTGGGTTGCTTGGCGGGCGGCGCAGAGCTCGCCGGAGCTAAGCGCTGGGCTTGAGAGGTTAAGTGAGGCGTGGATGGAGTACGGTCAAGGCTTCCCTGCTCTTATAGACACGGTGCAGTGCACGGGTGAGCGTGGACTGGCATGGGCGCGCGGGCGTGCACGGCTAGGCGCGAGTGCGCGAACTGGCGTGAACCGGGCGTGTCAGCCGCGATGAACACGTGGTGCCATTGTCTCTGCTCGAGTTCTAACGCCGATAGGGCGCAGATCTTTGCGAATTTGGGCAAGTCGTTGTGTAAGATTTGCTCTCCCGACTATGCTCTATCGTTTGCACGTGGAGCCGAGCGATTTCGGGTCAAGGGCAGAGAGTTGTCGCCTCGCCAATGTGGTAGTGTCACAAGGCCGAGTTTCGAGGCAAATCCCTACCAAGATTGTGTCAAACGGCCTGGTGTTGCTCCCAAATTTTTTCCAGGGTGTGTTCAAGGTAGTTTGGCGCTACTTTTATATTTGGACTTATTTGATTCAAGTTCTGAAAAATAGAGAACACAGAAGATCTTTGGAAAGGGGGCTGGAATTCAGTTTTCTGAATTTCTGAATTTTCCCATAGGGCATTAGTTCATGGGCTGATTTGGGGATTTTGGAAAATTTAAAAGACCAATCTTCCTTACTACATTTTGTAGGTTATTTAGTGCACTAAAACTTTGTTAATTGGTTCATATCAAATTTTGCATGCTTCCCAAGTCTTTTCTCAAATTCTCTCTATGTGCTTAAATGGTCCATTTGGAAGGTGTTAGAGTTTTAGATGTTTTGCTCCCCTGAGGTATATGATATGTTTAGAGGGTGGTTTATGAGATGAAAGAGACTTAACTTAGGTTTTAGTTCCTTAAGTATGATGTCTCTTGCTCAATTAAAGTCACATATGATAATGGCCATAGGTTGGGGCACTGAGGCAAAACCTAGGTAACACTGGGGTGTTACAATCTGAGATCCACGGTCACGATTTTAATAACCCAGATCTAATCGGCATCGCACGCTACCTCATCGATGGCTCAGATCTAAAAAACCCGAAGCGGTATCTATGTTCTGATCTGAGACGCTGGTTTGAGATCGAACAGTGACCGATCGATGACCCGCCCTAACTCTCTCTCATATCCCTCTCACGGCCAACGACGGTGGCCTCGCGCTTCACCCTACGGCGGTGCAATGGCCAACGCCCCCAGGTAAGTGATTCTCTGGCTTAAACTTCAAAATAAAAAGTGCTATAGAAAGCGGACACTAAAACCGAATGAGGGGGACGATACTCACCCATGATTGTGTGGTTCAGAGCGGTGACCACGTATAGAAGCTATCCGCGGTGGCATTTGCGCACCGGCGAGCAATTCCCCGAGCCCTGGTTGGTAATCCCGCGTGGTGAGGGCACAACCACCCTTCTTCGAACCCGTAGAAGACGTTGAGCACTATACCAAAAGCCCGAGCGCCGTCGACTCCGGAATTCCCTCGCGGTGGCTCTCCTCTCCTTCTCTGCCCCTCTCTGGTCGCGAGTCGTCTGGATGGTTATAGGAAAAAGCGAGGGTATGGCGTCCTTTATCCCCATGACATGCGGTGGGTTAGTTCTGCAAGCTTCACGTTAGCTGGTCCGAGGATCTCGGCGCACTCAGGTAAGTCGCCAGCGCCATACGCGGAAGGTGGGGGAAGAGCAACAGTGGTACGGGCCCGCCTGGCATGGACACAGGCATGACCGAAAGCCCAGCCACCACGACCGACAAGTGGGTCCCGCCGAACGGTGACAGAAGGGGTTCCAACGCGCGGTGATGACCTGGTCTCGCAGACAAATGGGCCCCGTGTGTCATTCCACGACGTGGCGCCAGGAATGGAATTGGGTCGCGCGGTCGGGGAGGCTGGATGAGCCGATGTGATGGAAAACGGCCCAAGCGAGGTTTTGTCTTTGTATTTTTATTTTTTCTATTTCCTTTTCTTTCTTTCTAAATACAAATTTAAATTCTAGTTTAAATTCAAACTTGTGACAAATTTATCCACAGGTTATATTGCGCCATAAAAAGTACCAATTTGGAGATATATTTATATATATGTTTATATCCTTTTTTTCTCTTTTTTTCTTCTCTCCTTTTTCTCAATTTCTATTTTCATATCCTAAATTTCAATTTAGTGTTCAACCCAAATTTCAGAGCATTGTTATATTCTTATTAATGTTATTATTATTACTATTAAATGCACAAGAAAAACTCCTATATGATGCATGGTTTATTTGTGTTTTAGTAAAGAAGTATTCACTTTTTAAACATGATTAGTCACATGTCTCAAAGGTAGATGGCAAATCACATAAGGAGATCAACTCTTTTATAAGCTTTATAATTTGGGTATTACAAATCCTACCCCTTAACAAGAATCTCGTCCTCGAGATTTAGGAAGGACTAGGAATGAGGTGGGGAAAGTCTACGCGTAGTTCTTCTTCTCTTTCCCATGTACCTTCATCTTCTCCATGGTGACTCCATTGCACTTTGCACATTTTGTTCACTTTACTCCTTGTGACACGCGTTAGTGTATCAAGAATCTTGATAGGATACTCAGCATAAGTCAGATCATCTTGAACACTAAGATCCTCCATTGGTAGTTGCTCTTCAGGTACCCTAAGGCACTTCTTCAGATGAGACACGTGAAAAACATCATGTACATCCGCAAGATGATCGGGTAGTTCTAGTTGATATGCAACTTCTCCCACTCGCTTCAAGATCAAGAAGGGTCCAATAAAGCGAGGGACAACTTCCCTTTAACTTTAAATCTTCTCATACCCTGGATTGGTGACACCTTCAAATACACGTGATCACCCTCCTTAAACTCTAGTAGTCTTCTCCGGGTATCCACATAACTTTTCTGCCTTGACTGTGCAGTTATCAAATTCTCCCTTATCATTCGCACTTGTTCTTCTGCCTCTTGTATTATTTGAGGTCCAAAGAACTGCCTTTCTCCAGTTTTATCCAGTATGGAGGAGTCCTGCACTTTCTGCCATATAAAGCTTCAAACGGGGACATCTTCAAACTGGCCTGGTAGCTATTATTGTAGGAGAACTCCGCATACGGTAAGCTCTTATCCCAACTACCACTATGTTTAAGAGCACAAGCTCTTAGCATATCCTACAGTACTTGGTTGGTCCTCTCAGTCTGCCCATCAGTTTGAGGATGGTAGGCTGAACTGAAATTCAACTGTGTGTCCAAGCACTCGTGCAACTTCTTCCAAAACTGAGAAGTGAATTGTGATCCCTGGTCTGATACAATCTTCTTAGGCACTCCATGTAAACATAGTATCCGAGCCATATACAACTCTGCAAGCTTGGCTCACGTGTAATTAGTCCTCACAGGTATGAAGTGAGCCACTTTCGTCAATCTGTCCACAATCACCCAAATGGAGTCATATCCTGCAGGAGTGCGGGGTAGTCCAACAATGAAATCCATGCCAATTTCTTCCCATTTCCACTCGGGTATCTTAAGTGGGTGCAATAATCCATCTGGTCTTTGATGTTCGGCCTTGACTCTTTGACACACATCACACATAGCCACGTGTGCAGCCACATCTCTGTTCAGCCCATACCACCAGTACCTCTGCTTCAAATCTTGATACATCTTAGTGCTACCCGGGTGAATAGAGTAATCAGAATCATGGGCTTCCTTCAATATAGTCTCACGAAGGCTATCAATCTCAGGAACACATATCCGATCCTTGAACCATACCATGTCTTGCTCATCCTACGTGAATTCTGGACCTCTACCTTCAGTAATAAGATCCTTGATCTCTTGAATTTTAGCATCACCAATCAGACCTTTATGGATTTCTTGCTCCAAGGTAGGTTCCAATTCAATGGTGACTCCTTCAGTATGTGCAACAATTCCCAGGTTGAGTCTCCTGAAATCTTCAACAATCTCATCGGGTAGCTGGGCAACAATAGTTGAATGGACATGTTCCTTCCGACTCAAAGCATCTGCAACCAGATTCGCCTTGCCCAGGTGATAGTGAATCTCCAAATCATAATCCTTTATGAGTTCCAACCATTGGCATTGCCTAAGGTTGAGAAACTTCTGAGTGAATATGTACTTTAAACTCCTGTGATCTGTGTACACTTGGCACTTGGTTCCCATAATATAATGTCTCCATATTTTGAGCGCATGCACTATGGCTGTCAGTTCTAAGGTCATGAGTGGGATAGTTCAACTCATGTTTCCGCAACTGACGAGACGCGTAGGCAATCACATGTCCTTCTTGCATAAGCACACATCCCAAGCCTTGGCCGCAAGCATCACAATAAATGTCAAATCCCTTCTGTAGATCTGGCATAACCAACACCGGGGATGAAATCAATCTCATATTTAATTGATCAAAGCTATCTTGCACTTCTCGTCCCACTTAAACTCTCTCCCCATCTCTAGAAGTGAGGTCATAGGCTTAGCAATCTTAGAGAACCCCTCAATAAATCTCCGATAATAGCCTGCAAGTCCCAAGAAACTTTGGACTTTAGTAACTGTACTGGGTATGCTCCATGCACTATCTTCTTGACTTCAGTAGGATCCACTGATATCCCACCATTAGAAATGATATGTCCAAGGAATGGTACTTCGTCAATCCAGAACTCACACTTGTTGTACTTAGCGTAGAGTTGATTATCCCGTAGCTTTTGTAGCACCAATCTCAGATGTTCCTCATGATCACTATCATTCTTGGAATAAATAAGAATATCATTGATGAAAACCACGACGAATCTGTCAAGATACTCCATGAACACCTTATTCATCAGATTCATAAAATAAGTTGGTGCATTAGTTAGTCCAAATGACATAACTGTGAATTCATATAAACCATATCGGGTTGAGAAAGCCGTCTTGGGAATATCAGATGGCCTAATCTTCATTTGATGGTAACCCGATCGGAGATCAATCTTCGAGAATACCCTTGCACCTCTCATCTGATCAAATAAATCCTCAATGCGGGGTAATGGATACTTGTTCTTCACAGTAAAATCATTAAGGGATCTATAATCTACACACATCGTTTTGTGATCCATCTTTCTTCTATACAAATAGAACCGACGCTCCCTAAGGTGAGGATCTCGGACGAATGTACCCAGCCTTCTACAACTCAGTTAGTTGCTTCTTAAGTTCTTTTAACTCTTCTACAGACATCATGTATGGCCGTTTAGAAATAGGAGCAGTCCCAGGTAAGAGATCAATGACAAACTCAACTTCCCTATCTGGTGGCATCCCTGGCAACTCCTCTGTAAAGACATTTGGAAAATCCCTAACCACACGGATGTTGTCACCAACAAACTTCCCATCTACTAAGAATACCGCACGTCTGGTAGAGACAGTTACTGTAATTTCAACTTCAAATCTTTCTCCTTTACGGCTGATGAGTTCTATAGTACCCCTACCACATTGTTATAACGGCCTTTGCCTTTCTTAACCATGACATACCAAGGATCAGATCTATACTACTTTCATCTAATATTATAAAGGTAGCCCAGAATTCTCTTCCCATAATTGTCAATGTCAATCTATGTGTCATATAATTTGCCTCAACAAGCCCTTTTGGTGTAATTACTATCATTGTTGTTTTTTCAGTGGTAATTCATTTGTGTTGGCATATCGAGCAGACATAAATAAATGTGTAGCACCAGAAACAAATAATATTGTGGCAGGAATTGCATTAATATAAAACATATCAAGCGCGATGTCAACACCGTCAGTAGTGGCCTTAGCACTAACTTGATTAACCCTAGCAATGCTAAATCCCTTGCCAGGAGTATGTTGCTTGTTTGGAGCTGATGCACTAAAATTCCCCACCGGACAAGCATTAGCATAATGCCCAACCTGACTGCACTTGAAGCATGTGGGGCCTATCTTTTGTCCTGTAGGCCTCGCCGGGGTGCAAGTGGGGGCAGCCTGACGAGTATGGGGTGTCTGTGGAGTCCCATGTGGAGCATATTGAGCTGGACGTGGTCCTCCTCCTGGACGAGCTGGTGTACCCTGGGGCGGAACATAGCGAGGACGAACACTACTGCTACTCTGCCCCTGGTCAATGGCCTTCCTCTTCAGGTCTCACAATTAAACATGCTTGTGTTCAATAGCTAGAGCTTTATCAAGAAGCCTTCGAAATGATGGGAAGGTATGAGCAACCAATGCATACTGTAGTGGCCCATTGAGTCCTTCTGTCAAGTGCTCTTGCTTTATTTCATCATCAGCCACCTCATCAGAAGCATATCTTGATAGCTAAATGAATTTATCATGGTACTCGCTGACAGACATGTTGCCTTGCTTCAATGACAAAAACTCCTTCTTGATCTTCATTAATCCAGCAGCAATGTGGTAGTTTCTGAACTGTGTGGTGAATTCCATCCAAGTAATAGTGTCAGCAGCGTCATGGGCAGCAACATAAGAATCCCACCAGTCAGCAGTAGGACCAGTTAGACGACCAGAAGTGTCACGGAACCTCCCAAGGTATTAGGCCCACCTACAGATGTGCTTGTCCTAAGGACCTCAGACAACCATGTAGATGCACATAATCACTCGACAAGTTCGGTCATCTGTATTATCATCATATCACCAAGAGCGCTTCACCCATCACGCAGACATTACACACATAGTCGGAGTAAAGAATAAGCGGAAGTGGATTACAATAACTTAATTTACATTCATAAAATATAAGGAAAGTATTTATTACAATACCGGGTGTCTGAGTGCATAACATATTATTACATATAAGGGAGGTAAAACATCCTCCCACCAACAAGTTCACTAATCTGCCTCCTCCTTTGGTACCACCTTCGAGCAGAAATAGCAAAACTCCGCTGTTTCATCACCTACAACAACATGGGTTCGAAAACCCTGAGTACGGAGTGTAATTTCACAAGTCTTACCCGATAAAGGAAAAGACTTAAGGATATGCTGGCTTGTGGGATTCAAGGTAAAGCTAATTAATAATCAAAGACTCTGTTTGCAGAAATGCTTACTAAAAGTGGATCCTTAAAATCCAGTTTTATTATCAGGTTAAGTCATTACATGCATCTAGAGTTCTTTCTATCCTAGTTCAGGCACTTGGCCTATGCTAGCCGTCTTTTATCAAACCTTCACTTTACTGGATTGCTACGTGTAGGGCAGTGACCAAGTCTTCATGTCCGAGAAGTAACGGTGATCCGAATAAATTAATACTCAACTGAGGATCTCCAACCACATGACATATGTATCACTTAACCCTTGCATATGTGAACTTGCCACCGGGTTTCTCAAGACCAAAATGGGTTCACGCCAACCGAGAGCACAGATACACCACCGTCCAGCCTCTTGTCATGGAGGGTACACAATACTCTCGCCATCTCTCCACTCCCATTGTGTGGTGGCCTTTCTGGTATTGGTCCTACCCATGACAAAGCATGTGGCCAATTAAAAGGGCCTCGATCAGCAAGCCTACATCGACACGGTCCTTAATCGACTCAAACGGAGACACTACATAGAGACTTCCTTCTCGTGCAAGTCACCCGCCTGGTCTCGTCTTTATCATTTACAACCCAAGGTTTGGTACCTTTCAGAGGTACACCTTTTCCGATGTTGAACCCATCATGGCCATGATGGATTCACCATCAAGTCTTTTCTTTGAAAACTTGCCATCCCATATGAAGCATCATCTTTGTTTAAAACAAAACATTTTGTTTTCTAAGGCAAGACTAAGCATTAGAAAACCTTTAAGGAAAACAGTAAATGCACCGGGGCTTGCCTTGTGTTGTAGGAGGCTCAGGGTCTGTCTCACAGATATCAAAGTAGAAGTTGTTCTCGATATGTGGAATTTTAGCTTGCGGGGCAACTTCTTCTTCGACTACCACTTCTTCTTTGTTTTCTATACATAACAAAACATATACATGATTGCTCATGTGATGCTATGAATATGCAGTTATAATAGAAACAAACTAAGTTGTATCTTGAATACAACTTTCCTTCACGGTGCCCACTAGTCACTAGAGTTTCTTGGGTTAGTACTTTATTAGGGTTAGGCACCTTTATCCTATAAAGCTAGTGTCTTAGGTTTGGGACCAAACAATGTCCAAAGCATTCCAAACTTTACTCAAGGACTTTAATCCTCAAATTAAGTTTACCCAAAAAGTTTTATTATTTTTTGAGCTACCAAATTAATTCTAAAATTCTAAAAGGCTAGGTTTAGGCATCTTTAAATGCTAAATAATTTCTGGTTGGGACTAAAAATATTGGAACTATTTTTATTAAATACTAGATGAATTTAGGAGTCTAGCAAAACTGGTCCCATAATTTTACCATTTTTCTAGAATTTCCTATAAATTTCCAAGCCTGGCAGTAAAAAGAAAAGGAAAAAGAAGGAACAGTGCTGGGCTGAAACCAGCCCAAACCAGCCCACCAACAGAGGAAACTCGCGCCCGCGCGCGCCCATGTTGGCCATCTTGCGTAGAGGCCCTCGATCATTTGAACAATCAGTAAAGAACCCTCGGCACTATTTCCTGTCTCACTAACAATCACACTTAAACCCCTCAGTTTCTATTTCTTCGCAAGATCAGGTCCCTGACGGTGAACGGCGGCGTGCGCGCTCTCCAGCGAACTTGCACTGGCAGCAACACTCAACAAACCATGCTCTATCTTGATCTATGCCAACTTCTCTCCTCAGCGATCTACTGGGAATCACCAATTTGATCCGAACACCATTCTAGAGCTTAGTCCACGCACCCCCGCGGAAGTAAAGCTTTCTTGGTCTGTTCCCGATGATATAGCGAAGTAGCGTACAAATTGGGAGCATGGTAAGCTTTAGCAACTTACCAGGGCTTAAGAATGGTAGCTAGGAAGGTAGGTGGAGGGACAGAACGATGGGTCGACGGAGGGGTGTCCACGGCGGTGCGGAGAACCGATTTGGGGGAAAATGGAATTGCTCGGGCTATGGTGGATGATCGGCTGAGTTTAGAGTTGCACTAGGTTTGTTATGAGGGGGCGAAGCTAGGGAGGTGCTCAATTTATAGAGGTTGGCCATGGTTACTCCGAATTTGGAAGGGATTTGGAGGGCGGCGGTGATAAGAGATTGAGCTGGCGAGCACGCCGTGGCGCTCGACGGCATACAAACGCAGGGAGAGTAATTCTGAGCATGGCAGTTACGACTACGTGGTAAAGGACAACAGTGTGGCACAGTCGAGCTCACCGGCGACCTATGACAACCACAGTCGTTCGGCCACGTCGCACAGCCCTCAATCCCCTCCGGTAAGCTACTGCCCGCGACCCAATCCATCTCCCTGCCAGATCTTTTACTCCCCCACGAGTATCCATTTTGTGTCGAGCACGAATCGTGACAGTAGGCATGAATCCAGGCGCGGGGATAACCGACGGTGAGTTGCGATGTATCTGAAGATTTTTCCTTCACCACTGTACCATTGTGACCATTCATCAGAGCGCCTGATAGAGCAGATTGAGAAGCCAAATTCTCCAACTTTCATGTGGAGAGCCACCAATTCGACTACATGAAAATTGTTGTTCAACATACCAGCTCTGATTTTGTTATAGCAAGTATAATCAAACACTCATTGGATCCTACTTGAAATCGCCCCCAAAGTTTACCAAAGTTCACTGTTAGCCAAGTTCAGTCTTCAGTGGTGACTGACAGTTCAACTTCATGCTCACTTTTCTCCAATTTTTGTACAGCCCCAATGCTTAGTCACTTAATCAAACTTGTACCCCTAACATAGCTCTACATGTTTGCTATATTGACATAGAGAAAAATCCTCATAGATTTAGAAATATAAGGCCTCAAACTTGGCCTAATTACACTGAAATTTTAGAGTTTACCACATGGGTGTTCTTGGGACTTTTGCAATTAAGTCCAAATTGTTCCACGCTACTTGAAAATCCTCCATTGTAAAAGTTGCTTCGTTTTTTATGTTCTACCACTTTAATATATACACTTTGGTCCAAAAGTGTATAGAATTTGAAATCACCCCCTAGGGTACAAATTAGGGTTTCTAGGGTTCCTTTTATGGTTTTGGGTGCTTTAGGGTTTTTGTGCCACTCAAATCCATCAAACTTAATATCTTGTGAATATTTCCAATGGCTTTTGAGGTACTACTCAATTTGGCTTCACATTTACCCATATGCCCTAATCCCAATGTTAAGTGCCCTACCCTAGAGTTAAGAATACTTCAAGCCACCACATCACACTTGTTTTGAAGTTTTACCTAGTGGATGCATTCTAGGTGTAACAAACATAATGACATGTCAATGCTTATGATGACATGCTCAAGTTTTAGTTCTAGTAACACCAGGGGTGTTACATCCTTCCCCCCATAAAAGAATCTCGTCACGAGATTTAAGGTCCTAAGGTAAGTAATGGAAAAGGAAACATGTCACATCTTTATTTCCTTATTTATCTTATAGAGCAGGGGGTGGTATGGGGTTTATTCCAACTTTACAAGCAGATATACAAATCTTACAGGTTACATGAAGCTAAAAACCTTGGAAAATTTTAACAGAGTGCGCCAAGGAGGAACAACACATATAATAACAGAGTGCATAGAGAAAAATGTCATAAATATCATAAATGTACTTATTGCATAGTGGAAGTCTTACAAGATAAATGATAAAATAAGGCGAACTAAATATTATTTCCCTAGCGCCACAAAGCTGACTGGGAGACGCCACCTAGATCAAGTCGTAAGCTTCAGTGTTAGGCGGCTCCTCTCCGACCACCTGTTCTTCTCTTATGGGGGGTGTGAGACTGCAAGGGTGAGCTTACATATGTTCATCGCTCAACAAGTTTTGGGGAATAATGTGCATGAACTCACCAAAGGTGGGAGTTCATGTGAAGTTTAAGGCTGATCGACAAAATAAAGGTTGAAGCGGAGCATTGCTTTTATAAGTTGGTCAAATTTTATTAGCAGATACTAAGTGTAAATAAATACCAAACGTTAGTAATAATAAATAAAAGTAATAATAAAGTAATCCCAATGCGATGCAAATGACAAATTGAATTTAATTCCATAAATTAATCATGTGAGTGTCTGAGCCGCTTAAGACCGTGAGCACGACTAGTATACCAGTTTTGCACTCTGCAGAGGATGCGCATCTTTACCCACAAGTCGTGTTACCCATTTGCCACGGGGTTGATCGGACCACTACGAGGCCTTTACAAAGTTCCACTAGCTTCAGAAAACCCGCTACAGTTTATAGGAAGCTCTAGTGCAGGGATCCCTCGTCCGACCGCCATCGCAGCAAAATCAACCCAAGGACCTCCCCACACTAACCACTCCCCTACTGCCCTTGCCCCTATCGGGTAAGGTAGTCTTCCACTAGCTTTTCTAGTTAATCAGCCAAGGGTGTCCCATACCACCCTTGTGGTAGCACTGTTTTCCCGGGTAGTTCTCCATGTTCCCATTAACATAATGATCTTATCATGAACAGTAAATAATAAACTGATAAAAAGTGTGAACATGAGTAATGTATATCTCCATACCCAAAACCACATAAAGCAGTAGCATACACTACCCAAAAATTCAGTGGTAAAATAAGGTATAAAGATAGCCAAAACTAGGGTAACCTATTGGGTCCCATCAAAATTAACCTATGCAGATCATTATGATTAATAAGAACATTATTGGATAAAAAGAAGTGATCAAGGGCACAACTTGCCTTCAACGAGCTCCTGCTCAGCAGTCTCCACCCGCTGAACCACTGGATCCTCTGTGGCTTGCTCGTCTACACGCATCAGTACAAACATACATAGTACATCAAAAATTAACATCACACCAATCAATAGAACAGAATGCATGGTAGTATTCTACGCTGGGTAACGAGATCATAGGAACAAGAATCACTAAATTTGGTGTTATATTTATTTAGTTATGAATTTCTGAAGTTATTAAGTACTTTGAATAGCATAACTCATGTGAATAATTTTAGTTCAAGTTTCATGGCTAAACAAATTTACTAAGTGATAAATAATATTAAAACAAAATTAATGCCACTGGAATGAAATAATTTGGAGTTAAAATGAATTTAATATGAATTATACAAGTTTCTGGAATTATTTTTGTATTAAAATCAATTTCTAATATTATCTCACTGGTTTTCACCCTCTCTGGACTGCGCATCAATTTCGGAGAAGTGCAGGGGCTAAACTATAAAGATTCTCGAGACTCAGACCACTGGCGCATGGACCGCGGGTTTATACTCTAGAATTCCAGTCTCTTACAAAAATATGCCACGGTGAAAGGGGTACGCGCTGCATTCAGCCGTCAGATTTCGCGTGGATGGCGCGGATTACATCCTACTCAAAACGAATCGGTATGTCATAGTGGCCACTGGATCTAAGATCCACGGTCACGATTTTAAATAACCCAGATCTAATCGGCATCGCACGCTACCTCATCGATGGCTCAGATCTAAAAAACCCGAAGCGGTATCTGTGTTCTGATCCGAGACGCTGGTTTGTGATCGGACGGTGCCCAATCGATGACCCACCCTAAATCTCTCTCTCATATCCCTCTCACGGCCAACACCGGCGGCCTCGCGCTTCACCCTACGGCAGTGCCATGGCCGACACCCCCAGGTAAGTGATTCCCCAGCTTAAACTTCAAAATAAAAAGTGCTATAGAAAGCGGACACTAAAACCGAATGAGGGGGACAATAACACCCACGATTGCGTGGTTCAGAGCGGTGACCACGTATAGAAGCTATCCGCGGCGGCTCCTATGCACCGGCGAGCAATTCCCCGGTTGGTAATCCCGCGTGGCGAGGGCACAACCACCCTTCTTCGAACCAGTAGAAGACGTTGAGCGCTATACCGAAAGCCCGGGCGCCGTCGACTCCGGAATTCCCTCGCGGCGGCTCTCCTCTCCGTCTCTGCCCCTCTCTAGTCGCAAGTCGTCTGGATGGTTATAGGAAAAAGCGAGGGTATGGCGTCCTTTGTCCCCACGACATGCGGTGCGTCGGTTTCACATGCTTCGCGTCAGCTGGTCCGAGGATCTCGGCGCACGCGGGTATGTCACCAGCGCCATACGCGGAAGGTGGGGGAAGAGCAACAGTGGTATGGGCCCGCCTGAAATGGACACGGGCGTGACTGAAAGCCTAGCCGCCGCGACCGACGAGTGGGTCCCACCGAACAGTTAAAGAAGGGGTTCCAACGCGCGGTGATGACCTGGTCTCGCAGACAAATGGGCCCGTGTGTCATTCCACGACGTGGCGTCGGGAATGAAATTGGGTCACGCGGTCGGGGAGGTTGGATGGGCTGATGTGAGGGAAAACAGCCCAAGCGAGGTTTTGTCTTTTTCTTTTTCTTTTTTTCTATTTCCTTTTATTTCTTTCTAAATTCAAAATTAAATTCTAGTTTGAATTCAAACTTGTGACAAATTTATCCATAGATTATATTGCGCCATAAAAAGCACCACTTTGGAGATATATTTATATATATTTTTATATCCTTTCTTTTTCTCTTTTTTTTCTTTTCTCTCCTTTTTCTCAATTTCTATTTTCAACTCCTAAATTTCAATTTAGTGTTCAACCCAAATTTCAAAGCATTGTTATATTTTTATTAGTGTTATTATTATTACTATTAAATGCACAAGCAAAACTCCAATATGATGCATGATTTATTTGTGTTTTAGTAAAGAAGTATTCACATTTAAGCATGATTAGTCACATGTCTCAAAGGTAGATGGCAAATCACATAAGGAGATCAACTCTTTTATAAGCTTTATAATTTGGGTATTACACAGGGCTTCAGTTACCTCTACATGAGATGATTGGAGTAGTTTTAAAGAATTTTGAGATATACCTTCATCATTTGATACCCAATGCAATCGTTAGAGTTAGTGTCTACATATGGGCTCTCCGAAGCCAAGGTATGAGTGCTAATGCCGAAGCTTTCTACCGGGTGCACGAGCATTACTATGAGACGAAGGCCAGAGCGGATGGTCTTCATAAGAACTTTGGCTGTTACAACTTTGCATATCGGAAAGATATGAAGGCCCCTGTAATTGGTTATAGCACCAAGTGGCTGACTAGTTGGACAAGCTAATGGTTTTACATAAAGGCAGACGAGAAGAAAAGGGAGAAGTTAATTACAATGGTCATGAGCCTAATGAAATTAAGCTTCGGGATGACAAGGCCCTTGTGCCACATGCAACTTGGCTCCCCATCCAGCTAGCCAAAGTGGAATTCAGAGTGGTAGCTTCTAAAATCAGCACTAGAGATCTAGTACAAGAGTACTTGGCAAATAGGACATTCCCGACCTCTAGTGGCCGGGGAATGCCTAAGAAAAAGGAGGGGGAAAAGTACGAACTTGTTTGGCTCCCTTATCGATTCAAATTTGAGAAACAGTTCAAGAAGCCATGCAAAGAGTGGCTAGAAATGATCGAAACCATGTGTAACGAAATTCTTGGCACCCGACCGAAACGGAGGTTGAACCGGGTGATGGATGCATTAAACTTCGAATACTCGAATTACGAGAAGCTTGACCAAGGGGACGAAGGGGTGAAAAGAAAGAGGACTGTCAGCATCCTGAATAGGCAAGCTGCTCGGTTAGTAAAGGAAGATGAAAATTTTTTTGAAGAAAACAAAAACAGCTCCAGAGCCGAAGGCAACAATCTCTAAAAAGTGAAAGCTTGACACAGTGCCCTCTACTGAGCCAAAGATAGGTGAGACAGAAAAAGAAACTCCTTCGACGCCCTCCGCCGCCGAAGTAGTCGAAATTCTGAAGGTAATGACTGAATCCTCGCCCTTCAAGCTGCTAAGTCCTCTAGGAACAGAACTGGCGAAATTTTTATAGAGGAAAGAACAACCTTCGGCTACAAAGGAGAAAGTTAGAGACCAAAAGAAACGGCGAATTGTAAATGTGATGCAAGCAATTGAACAAACACCGCCCTCAGCTTCGGTGGTTAAAACAGCGATTCCTAAGGGTGCCGAAGCTAAAGTTGAAGGTGTTGCCGAAGCCAAAAATGCTAGTGAAGCCGAAGAAACCACAATGTCAGAAATTGATAGGCTTGTGTCAGATATATTTGCAGATGTGACCACGAAGACAAATATAGCTGCAGAAGGAACCATGGCCCTAGTGCCAGATAAAGGAAAAGAAATTGATAATACTCCTTCGAACGAGACGAGCTTTGATCTTCGGCACCTGGGCGGTCAGGAGCTGTCCGAGGAAGACAAGGAGGAGTTGAAAGAATATGCAATATCTTGCGATTACCAGCCGGGATCTTTGCTCTTCGGCGGGGTTGATGAATAAATTTTAGGATGTATTCATGACCGCACCAAGGCGAAGATAATCGGCACTCTGTCTAAGAGTGTTGGATTCCCAAAGCTGGAGGCCAACATCAGCGGTTACCGATGGCAACACATTGTCGGTAGTCTATTTTATTCCAATTTCAAGGTGAGATCTTTGTCTACATTTTTGTTACCTTCGTGATAGATTGAGTGCTCTAACTTTAATTTGTTTTCCAGAGCATGTTGCTAAGCAAGGCATTGAAAATGCAGCAGGATACTGAGGACAAAAAAACAAAGTCATAATTAAGGGCTTAGAGGATAAAATAAAAGAACTTGAAACCTCTCTGAAGGAAAAAGACATCCTGCTGCAAACAGCCAAAGGTTCACTTGCTGAATCACGATCCCAAAATACTAAGTTAAGCAAGGAACTGAGTGAAGCTCGGATGATTTTGGATGAAAGTTCACAGCGCTTTGACCAAGAGACGGAAGATCTTAAAACAAGAGTCGAAGCCGAAGCTGAAAAGAACACAAGGCTACACAAGTCTATTAAGGATCTTTGGAACAAGTGTGTAGACTTTGCCACCCAGTGTGTAGAACGGCTTAAGGTGATATTCAACTCCGTTGGAGCTGCTTCTGAAAAGGTTACCCCTTCGGCCGAAGACATCCCTGGGGCCTTTAATCATATTGAAAACGAAGTTGAAGCCCTCAATGAAGTTATAAGCGGGCACGGAGATTTCTGTGCAATGGTAGCTTCTCGAGGCACAGCTGCTACATTTATGAAGGCTGGATGCACTCACGCCAAGACGGTTAACAAACCAACTTTTAATCATTCGACGTCAGATATAGTTGATACCCCAGCCGAAGCCCGAAGCATAGAAAACAGATTCATTACACAAATTTGGACTAAGGGAGGGCGTGAGTTGGCTGGAGATGAAGCTAGAAAACTGCTTAATTCAGTATGAAACTTTTACCTGTCATTTTACCTTGGTTTTCCTTTATTAAATTTCAGATGACCTTATACCTTCACCTATCTCTAGGATGGTGGCGCCGAAGGTGGTTTAGCCGAAGCTTGTTCCGAAGGGCTAAAGACTCTTAGAACTTCCTTTTATAACTATTTGTAGAAAACTTAGGGTCTCTTTGCGTTATTTGGCAAATAATTGTAATTGTTAGCTGAACAAAATATTGTACTAATTTGTGAATACTTTGTAATATAATTTTACCTTTTTGCTCCTGTATAAATTGCTTTGATATGGACGAAACCAACACTTGTAATCTTTTGAGCCGAAGGCGAAAAACACCTTTCCTTCTTTTCGTTCACATCAAAGTATTTTTTTATCAAAGACGAAATACCTCCATATACCACGAAGTTTTATCTGAGATGAAGCATCTTCGTTTTCAACGAAGCATTTTGTCACCGAAGACAGGCATCTTCTGTTTTCCTTATTAGTGCTTTATGTCATGATGATCATGATCCTATGAATGAGTAATGAATGTTTGTATGAATGCAAAAAATGATGTAACGAGCTATGCAAATGTATGCGAAAACACACCCAGACTCTGCATCCCCTTAGGAAGGACTTTGGAGTCTCTTCACCTTTTACTTAGGTGGTATTTCAGCTCTGCATCCCCTTAGGAATGACTTTGGAGCTAAGCTTTGCATCCCCTTAGGAACGACTTTGGAGATTCTTCACCTTTTACTTAGGTGGTATCTTGGCTCTACATTCTCTTAGGAATGAATTTTGAGCTTCAGAACTTACTCTGCGCTCCCTTAGGAATGACTTTGTAGCTTTTTCACCTCTTGGGTGACATTTCAGCTCTACATCCCCTTAGGGATGACTTTTGAGCTTCTCCCTGTTCTTTTTGCACTCGATGGTGCGGATCTTGATGTTACATTTTACATATGGGGGAATTTGGCCCTTCTATTGCGTAGGCCTAAACAAAGAATGAAAATTACAGCCTATGGCCCCGTTAAAAACCTTTGTCCCCCTTGAAAGGAAAAGGGTGTCATAAGGAAAAAATGAGAAAATTACATTGTTTATACATAATATCTTCGAAGCTCATCTGCATTCCAAGATCTTGGAATGTCATTTCCGTCCATGTCTTTCAACCTGTAAGAGCCAGGTCTTGATGAAGATACAACCAGAAAGGGTCCTTCCCACTTAAGCTGAAGCTTCCCCACTGTATCAGGGTTGGCCACCCTTTGAAGCACGAAATGACATGGCTTGATATTTTTCAATCTTACTTTTCTGTCATGCCATTTGACTATTTCGGCCTGGTATTTATTAATGTGCTCTATGGCTTGAAGTCTAGTCCCTTCTATGGTATCCTTTGTTATTTGGCAATCACCATCGTCCTCTGTCGAAGCTAGAGTTCTTATTGAACCCGTTCTTGCTTCTTCTGGTGTAATTGCTTCGTCACCAAACAGAAGCTTGAACGGAGTAAATCCTATCGACCTTGATACAACAGTGTTGTGGTTCCAGACCACTTTTATTAATTCATCTGGCCACTTTCCCTTGGGCTGGTTGAAGATTGACTTCATTATTCCTGTTATTATAATTCCGTTTGCCCTTTCTACCAATCCATTTGACTCTGGATGCCTCACTGAAGCGAAGTGTATTGTTGTACCAATTTGGCTACAAAATGTTTTGAAAGTTTCAGCATCGAACTGAGTTCCATTATCAACGGTGATAGCCTTCGTCACGCCAAACCGACAAACAATGTTTTGCCAGAAGTATTTTTGAACAGTGGCCGAAGTTATTGTAGCCAAAGGCTTTGCTTCAATCCACTTAGAAAAATATTCCACTGCCACCACAACATATTTCAAGTTGCCTTATGCCGGTGGGAGTGGTCCTAATAGATCCAATCCCCATCTTTGCAATGGATAAGTTGGTTGTATTAGTTGGGTCAAAGACGAAGGTTGCTTCTGGTCTCTGGCGCATCTTTGGCAATTTTCACATTTTTGCACTAACTCTGCTACATCCGAAGCTGCCTTCGGCCAATAGAAACCTTGTCTGAAAACCTTTCCCAGCAGGGGCCTAGACCCAATGTGGGCCCCACATAGTCTTGCATGTATCTCCTTCATTAGTTCTTGCCCTTCAGTTCTGGATAAACATTTGAGCAATGGAGAGCAAACTCCGTGCTTGTATAACTCCCCTTCTATTATTACATATGGTCTTTTCCTTGCTTCCATTGTTTTACTATAAACTTCGTCATCTGAAAGACAGTTGCCCTGGAGGAAGGATACAATCTTAGTCCTCCAATCTTCACTATGTATTGGTGAAATTGTGAGCACTGCTCTTTCCATGAGCTCAACTGAAGGTGCTTTTCTTCTTTCAAAAGACACTTCCGAAGGTAGTGGGAGCTCCTATGCCACTGATTTGGCCAATAAATCTGCATGCTCATTTTCTCCCCTCAGGATGTTCTTTACAAAGAATCCTTCAAAAGAGGCTTCCAACCTTCGGACTACATCTAGATATTTTTCAAGCTTCGGGTCTCTTGCCTTGCTGCTTTTGTCCACATGACTCGATATAACTTGTGAATCAGACTTGAGAATCACCCTTCTTATACCCATTGCCTTAAGTTTTCGAAGCCCCAAGAGGAGGGTTTCGTACTCTACAATATTATTTGTGCAGCTGAAGTCCAATCTTAATGCAAACCAGGTTCTGACTTTGGATGGTGCAACTAGGACAGCAGCTGCCCCTGCAATGAAGGTACCCCAAGACCCATCACAAAATACTATCTATGTTTCGGCATCATCTATTCTTTCTTCATCCTGAGCCCCTGGTGTCCAATCGGCAATGAAGTCTTGCCAACGCCTGAGATTGAATCGAAGACCTGTGTACATAATCAATGGTGAATTCATTGAGTTCTGCGGCCCATTTTCCGACCCTTCCTATAGCTTCTCTATTCCTCATTATGTCCTTCAGGGGTTGTGATGAAGACACTATTATGTGATATGCTTGGAAGTAGTGTCGAAGCTTTCTAGAGGCCATCAATACAGCATACAGTACCTTCTCCAATTCTGTGTAATTCTTCTTTGATGGGCAAAGTACTTCGGAAACAAAGTATATCGATGCTTGCTTTTTTATCTGGCTATCTTGTTTCTCTTATACAAGTGCTACACTAACCGCAGCATGGGAAGCAGCCACATATAGAAGCAATGGGGTCCCTGATGAAGGTGGAGTTAGAGTTGTTAGATATATCAAGTACTGCTTCAGCTCCTCGAAGGCTTTCTGCTGGGCTAGACCCCATTGGAAGACTTCGGCTAATTTCAATATTTCAAAGAAAGGTAGGTTCCTCTCTGCTGTTCTTGAAATGAATCTGTTCAGTGATGCCAGCCTTCCTGCTAGCCTTTGAGCCCCCTTTTTGAATTTGGCGGCTCCATCCAAAGGATAGCTTCGATTTTGCTTGGGTTAGCTTCAATACCCTTTGTCCATACCTAACAGCCGAGAAACTTTCCCTTCTTCACTCCGAAGACACATTTTTCTGGATTTGACTTAAGACCATCTTGTCTGAAATTGGCAAATGTCTCTTGCAAATCAGCAACATGGTTCTCATGTTTTGTGATTTTTACTATGATGTCATCGACATATGTTAGCACATTTCTACCAATTTGGGAGTGAAGAACTTTGGCAGTCATTCTGCCTCCAGCATTCTTGAGCCCCTCAGGCATCCAAATATAACAATAAGTGTCAATGGGAGTTATGAAGCTTGTCTTTGGCTCATCGTCCTTTTTCATCCAGATTTCATGATAACCTGAGTAGCAATCCAATAAGCTCATGAGTTCCGAAGTAGTTGCTGCATCCACTAGGGAATCTATTCTTGGCAATGGGAATTCATCCTTCGGACATGCCTTGTTGAGATCTATAAAATCAATACACATTATCCATTTTCCATTAGCTTTCTTCACCATGACAGTGTTGGCCAGCCACTCTGGGTATGTTACTTCTCTAATAACGCTGGCACTTAGAAGTCTTTTTACTTCATTTCGTGCACCTTCGGCTTTATCATCGAACATTTTCTGAAGTCTCTGCTTTCTTGGTCTGAAAGATGGGTCCACATTGAGTGAGTGTTCAATGATGTCTCTATTGACACCACAAAGATCATTGGCTGTCCAAGCAAAAACATCTTTGTTGTCAAACAAAAATCTTAGCAGAGTCTTTTCTTGTTCATCAGATTGTTGAGATCCCAGCAATACTTTTTGCTCGGCTATGTCTTCACACAAGAGCATAGGCTTTGGTTGATCTACTGAAGGAGACTTTTGTCTTTTGTGCTTATACTGCTTCATCTATATTACGAATAGCCTTCGAATCCATCCAACTTCCTTCGGCTCTCCTGGTAGCTTCTTGACTCCCAAATATAGCAATGGGCCTTTGTTCCGAAGGTATCTTCATGCAGAGGTATGTTGGGTGGAGTATTGCTTCAAAGGCATTGAGCGTCCCTCAACCAATGATTGCGTTGTATGGGTACTCCATATCAACAATATCAAAGACAACTTGCTCTGTCCTTGTATTGTTAACATATCCGAAGGTGACTGGCATTGTTATCTAACTTATCTTACCAAGTGCCATAATCTGTCTTCCTCTGATGCCACAAAGAGGGTGTGTTGCATCATGTATCTTGTCATCTGGCTCTTGCATTTGCCTGAAAGCCTTCGCAAAGATGATATCCGCTGCACTGCCTGTGTCTACTAAGACATTGTGGACCAAAAATCCCTTGATAAAACAAGATATGACCATTGCATCGTTGTGAGGATAATCTGTAAGCTGAAGGTCTTCCTGAGAAAAGGTGATTGGAATATGAGACCACTTGGACTTGATGAAGGGTCCTTGCACTCCAACATGTTGTACCCTTCTCTGTGCTTCCTTCTTCTATTTCTTGTTGGCTGGTTCAGAACTTGAGCCGCCTGTGATTGGGAGCACTAGCTTCGTAGCTGAAGATGCCACAGCTTGGTTGCTTTGTGAAGCCACCGTCGCAGTTGTGGAAGTGCGTTCACCGGAGGTGGGCGCCAATGTTGTTCACTTGTTCTCAAATGCTATAGGTCAAGAACAAGGCAACACAATTGTTAATGGTTAAAGACCTTTGTCCTCCGAAGCATTATTTCCTCTCAGATGTAATGATCTTCAAACGAAGGTCATGAAGGACATACCTTCATCATTTTAGCATAGGAATACGAATAATTAAGCAATAGAACATAAAGAAATAAAGATCATAATTACGAATCAATAATATATTTGCATTTATATTCTTTGAATATGAGTAAATATCAATAATATTCATATTACATTAATACCTTCGGCTTGGCAGAAGGTAAGGATGCGAGAATGACGCGAGAGTGGTTACCATCCAGCGTGAACAGTATGGGGGTACTATTCATCTATTTATAGGCACGGGACGTAGCCCGGGTAATATTACATTCATGCCCCCAAACATTTGTTTACAAGTAATTAAAACTAATAAAGTCTATCTACTCCCTTTTCCTTCTTTGCTTGGTCTAGGCCAAAGCTATCGACCTTCGACATCTTGCACTATCGACAAAGCCATTGAGCTTCGTCTCGAAGAGTTGAGCCTAGGCTGAATGTAACTTCAGCAAGATTTTGTATCATTTTGTTGAAGGTGTTTTTGCCTTGAGGACCTTCAGTGGAGAAGAAGACCCCAACAGGTGACGTACAGAAATTGGAGAAAATAGACATGAAGTTGGACTATCAGTCAACCTTAAGACTGAATCTTGACCATTAGTGAAATTGGATGAACTTTGAGATCGATTTGCAGGGGATTTAGTGGATGATTGAGCAAGGTTTTTGTAACAAAGTTGTAGCTGGTACATTGGACAACAACTTTGATACAATCAAGAGAGTGAGTTGCCACACAAAAATTGGAGAACGAGGCCATGCAAGTTGCTCAGATAGAAGGACTGACGAAGATTGCCATGGTATTGTGGCCGGAAAGATCTCCAGTGTCATGAACCTGATGCCAATGATCCTCTATCATAATTCGTGCTCGATTGGGAGATTCGTGCCGCGGGAGGGATAGATAACGCCGGGATAGGGTGAAAAGATCGAACCCAGTCACTGGCCGGACCGGCCATCGTGTCTCGCCGCAGTTAGTCGTGTTGACATCACCAGAGCTCACGGTTTCTCCGGCCGTGACATGCAACAATCTCTCCTTCGTGTCGTATGGGTCGTGGCAAGCAACCGGCTATTTGCCCTGAACAGTTTCCTTCTCGCGCGCCACGCTGAGCAGGCAACCGTAAAATATCCTGGCCACAGTGACCTCGATTTCGATCCAAAATTCGCGATAAACTTGGCTGAAGTCTATAAATTGGAGGCACCCCATGTTCCGCCTACTCATTACGAACCCAGTGAACCACTCCTCACTCCCGATCGTCCACCATAGCGCCCTAATTCGGATTTCCCCCAAATCTGTTCTCCGCACCGCTGCGAGTACCCCCTCTGTCGACCCACCGTCCTATCCCTCCACCCGCCTTCCTAGCTACCGTTCTTGAGTCCTGGTAAGTTGCTAAAGCTTACCGCGCACCCAATTCGGATGATGCTGCACTGTTTTGTTAGGAACGCGTCGGGAATGTCTCAAGCTCCACGGGTGTGCGTGGACCGAGCTCTAGAATAGCGTTCGGACCAAATTAGTGATTCCTAGTGGAGCGCCAAGGGTAGAATTAGGCGTAGACCGAATTAGAGCACGAATTGTTGGGTATTGCGGCTGGTACAAGTTCGCTGGAGCGCCCATGCCGCCACCCACGGTCGGGGACCCGGTCTTGCGAAGAAGGGAATGGAGAGGGGCTTAAGTGCACATGTCAAAGACATAGGTGAATAGGGGATAGGATTCTTTACTAGTTTTTCAAATCGCCGAGGACCTCTGCGCAAAATGGCCAGTGCGGGCGCGCGCGAACGCGTTTTGCCTGGTCATGGGCCGGATCGAGCCAGTTTCAGTCTAGTACTATTCATCGTTTTCTTTTTTCTTTTTTCTTCCAGACTTGGAAAATTATAGGAAATTCTAGAAAAAATGATAAAAATATAGGACCAATTTTGATAGACTCCTAAATTCATCTAGTATTTAATAAAAATTGTTCCAAGATTTTTAGTTCAAACCTGGAATTATTTAGCATTTAAAGATGCCTAAACCTAGCCTTTTAGAATTTTAGAATTAATTTGGTAGCTCCAAAAATAATAAAACTTTTTGGGTAAGCTTAGTTTGATAATTAAAGCCCTTGGGTGGAGTTTGAAATGAATTGGACATTGTTTGGTCCCAAACCCAATACACTAGCTTCCTAGGGTATAATTGCCCAACCCTAATAGAATACTAACTCGGGAAACCCTAGTAACTAGTGTGTACCGTGAAGGAAAGTTTTATTCAAGATACAACTTAGTGTGTTTCTATTATAACTGCACATTCATAGCATCACATAAGTATTCATGTATATGTATTGTTATGTATAGAAAATGAAGAAGTTGTAGTCAAAGAAGAAGTTGCCCCGCAAGCTAAGAATCCCCTGGTTGAGAACAACTTCTATTTTGACATCTGTGGTACAGATCCAGAGCCTCCTGCAACACAAGGCAAGCCCCAGTGCATTTACCCATTTCCTTGTTGTTTTAAACTCTTTATCACTTGAGATGATGCATTAGGTGATAGGAGTTGTGTGCTAAACAAATTGCTGCATTTCCTTCCTTGGAACTGATTACCATTCCTTGATACCTGTTTTACTTAAAGTTTTCTGATGCTTAGCTTTGCTTTAGAAAACAAAATGTTTTGTGTTAAACAAAAGATGATGCTTCTTATGGGATGGGAAGTTTTCAAAGAAAAGACTTGATGGTGAATCCATCATGGCCGTGATGGTTCAATATCTAAAAAGATGTACCTATATCAGGTACCAAACTTCGGGTTGTAAATGATAAAGACGAGACCGGGCGGGTGACTTGCACGAGAAGGAAGTCTCAGTGTAATATCTCCGTCTGAGTCGATTAAGGACCGTATCGATGTAGGCTTGATGATTGAGGAACTTTTAACTGGCCTCATGCCTCATCATGGGTAAGCTTTGCCTCGGTCGAACTAATACTAGAAAGGCCACCACGCAATGGGAGTGGAGAGATGGTGAGAGTAGCGTGTGCCCTCCGTGGCAAGAGGCTGGACAGTGGTGTATATGTGCTCTCGATTGGCGTGAACCCATTATGGTCTTGAGAAACCTAGTGGCAAGTTGACATATGCAAGGGTTAAGTGCTACATATGTCATGTGGTCGGAGATCCCCAGCTGGGTATTAATCGATTTGGATCGCCGTTACTTCTCAGACATGAAGATTTGGTCACTGCCCTACACGTAGCAATCTAGTGAAGTGAAGGTTGATAAAAGACGGCTAGCATAAGCTAAGTGCCTGAACTAGGATAGAAAGAACTCTAGATATAGGTAATGACTTAACCTGACAATAAAACTAGATTTTAAGGATCCACTGTTAGTAAGCTTTTCTGCAAACAGAGTCTTGATTCTTGATCAGCTTTACCTTGAATCCCCCAAGCCAGCATATCCTTGAGAAGTCTTTTTTTTCAGGTAAGACTTGCGAAAGTACACTCCGTACTCAAGGTTTTCGAACCCATGTTGTTGTAGGTGATGAAACAACCGAGTTTTGATGTTTCTACTCGAAGGTTGTGCCAAAGCAGGAGGAAAATCAGTAACTTGTTGGTAGGAGGATGTTTTACCTCCCTGTTATGTAATAATAAGTTATCCACTCATACACCCGGTGTTGTAATAAATACTCTCTCTATATTTTATGAATGTAAATTATGTTAGTGTAATCTATTTCCGCTAATTCTTTACTCCGATTGTGTGTGTAATGTCTACGTGATGAGTGAAGCGCTCTTGGGCGATATGATGAAGATACAGATGACCGAACTTGTCGAGTGATTATGCGCATCTACATGGTTGTCTGGGGTCCTTAGGACAAGGACATATGTAGGTGGGCCTAATACCTTGGGTGGTTCCGTGACACGAGTTTTATGAAGCTATGGAAAAAACCAACGCAGAGAAGATTGCAAACGAGATGCTGGCTGGGATATCTGAGAACTCCAGCGATAATGAATGTTTCGATGCAGAAAGTCGGAATGAAGATGCCGAAGATCGGCCCTAGAGACCAAGCCATGTTGTCTTCGGGAAATCAACTATTAAGCAAGGGCAGATTGATGCAATGAGGGGGAGGTACTTTTGTCATATCTCAATTGTGAGGGCTAGAGGGGAAAATAATATCCCTCTGTCCGAAGCTGATGAAGTGGTAGTTTACAGAAGCTTCATGAAGGCAAGATTTCAGTTCCCTCTGGATAAATTGCTGGTCGAAGTCCTAAAAACCTTCGAAATTTACCTTCATCAACTTACTACCGAAGCTATAATTAAAGTGGGGATCTTTATATGGGCCAAGAGGAGCCAGGGACTGGAACCAAATGCAAAATGCTTCTGCAACATCCATGAGCTGTCTTATGAGACGAAGGCTACAGGAAAAGAGAAATATCACAGCAACTTCGGTTGTTACAGCTTCGTGCCTTGCTCTAAGGCGAGCTACCCAGTTCCCACATTTCGGAAGAGATGGTCGGGGGCATGGATGCAGGAATGGTTCTACGTGAAGAATGACCTAAGTGAAAGGGAGGATATTAAGGGAATTGTTCAACGTCCTATATGGTCTCACTTCGGCATTAGAAGGCCATCCATTGCCCTTGGAAATGATATACAAGCACGCTAGGCGGCTTTCAATACCGTATTGTAACGCCCTGAATTTTGCAGTTGAATTTTTTCTTTTCTTTACTCGCCAAAATTCGGGCGTTACCTTTTCTTTTTCTTTTTCCCCTCGCTAAACCTTGACCTTTTCCAAAGTTAGCGGGATTCGGTTCGGATTTCCCGTGTAAAGAAAAACTCTAAAATACTTTATGATTTGATGCACCATGCCGAACCTTGCATTTTTGATTGCTTTGAAAGTGCAATTGCATTCATGTGGAAAGATCGGATTTCGAGAAAAAGCGGAAAACCTTTTCTTTCTTTCTTTTTCTTTCTCTCTCTTTCTCTCTCCTCTTTTTCTCTCTCTCCCGCGCCCTGGGCCGACCCCGGCCGGCCCAAGCCCCCTGCGCGCCCCCCTCTTGGGCCCAAAGAAGGCCCAACCGCCCCCCCCCACCCCTTTTTTTCCCCAAAACCCTCTCCCTCTCCCTCATTCTCTCCCTCCTCTCTCTAGCGCCGCCGCCCCACCTCCCTGCCCTAGCCGCCGCCGCTGCCCCGACCCCGGCCGCGCGCCCTCGCCGTCGGCCACCCCCTCGCCGGTGAGCCCCCTCCCCCTCCTCCCTCTCCTCCCTCCCCTCTCCTCTCCCCACCCCCGCGCGCCCCCCTGGCCGCGCCGGCCGCCGCCCCCAGCCCCGCCGTGGCCCCTGGCCGCCCCGGCCGGCCGCAGCCGCGCCCCGGCCGCCCGCTGCCGCCCCAGCCCGGCCGCAGCCGCCCCCAGCCCGGCCGCAGCCGCCCCCAGCCCGGCCGCAGCCGCCCCCCTGGCCGCGCCCGCCGCCCGTCCTGGCCCCTGGCCGCGCCCCCCGCGCGGGGCCGGTTCAGCCGCCTGGCCGCCGGTTCAACCGGCCGGCTCGGCCGGCCCCCGCCCCAGCTCAGCCGCCCGACCGCCCCAGCTCGGCCGCCGCCCAGGGCCGGTTCAACCGCCCCTAGGGCCGGTTCAACCGCCCCCCCCCTCTCTGTTTTTTTTAATTTTTTTTATTTTATTTTATTTACTTTCTGTGATCATAATTACTGTATTTTAAGTAGATTGATCATTGTTCATGCTATGGAAAATAGGAAGTTTAATTTAAAATTCTGTTATGCTATTGATTCGCGTAGTTAACTGTTTAACCCGTGCGAGGTTGATCAACTAAAAATGATTAGGTTTCCATTTGTACATATGTATATAACAGAATTCTTTTGCTCAGAACCAATTGTAGTTGGTTATTAGTGCATAAGATTTAACCCCTGCGAGACCTTTCCTATTTCTTTCTAACCATAACAAATGCGATGTCAAATGTCATACCTGATGCATATTCGTTTTACCTGTTCCCTTGTATGGTGTACTGTTCTTTTGTATTAAATATGTGGATGTATGTATGTTTGCGCTCGCATAGAGAACGATCCGGTCGAAGAGCCCGAGGAATTTGCAGGAGAAGCCCCTGAGCAGCAGTCGGTTGGTGGAGGCAAGTGTCCTTTGACCTATCTCTGTCCTATTCATTCTTTAATTCACCTCCCGCATTACACATTTATACCTAAGGATTGACTAGCTTTTGTGTTATCCATGTCCTTGTTTACCTATTTGGGTCGGATTATTACTGCTTAGTCTGATGCTATTGCTCAACTCTAATCAATGAACATGATGTGATCATCTATGATACGCTGTTTTCCCTTCTTATTTATGAGTATATTTGTGACCTTCAAGGGGACTCGAGCGGTTTCTCGAGTGCCTCTCCGTAAGGACCTGTTCAATGGATGACCGCCCGGGAAAACAGTGCAACCATGAGGGTGGAATGGGACGCCCTTAGCTGAATAATTAGAGGAACTGGGGTGTAGTCCGCTTAGCCGTTGTGCCGTCAATGGGGCTCGGTGTATGCGGCTCGCTCTGCCAAGGTTGATTTGTCCCTTGGGGAGGAGTGCGGTACATTTAGGAAACCTAACGGGTGGCTACAGCCCCGGGGAATCTTTGTAAAGGCTACGTAGTGAGACCCTGCCTATTCACCTTGGTAGTGTTTAAGGGTTTGATCAGCCCGAGGCAAGAGGGAATCACGGCTTGTGGGTAAAGTGCGCAACCTCTGCAGAGTGTTATGAAACTGATATATCAGCCGTGCTCGCGGTTATGAGCGGCCAAGGGAGCTCCAGAGATTAGTGATACTTGATCAGAGATACATTGGTACAGGTGGCAATGAGATTGATGGTTCTGATTATGATTATGGTATTGGTAAGTGGTATTCTTTCCGTTTGGAAAGGATACATTGGGCTAATAACTTGGGTTAATGTTAAAACCTGGCTTTCTACTAGTAAGTAATAACCTGACCAACTAAAAGCAACTGCTTGACTTATCCCCACATAAAGCTAGTCCACTACAGCCAAACGGGATGCTTGCTGAGTATGTTGATGTGTACTCACCCTTGCTCTACACACCAATCCCCCCCCCAGGTTGTCAGCATTGCAACCACTGCTCAGGAGAAGATGAAGCTGTGGAAGGAGACTTCCAGGAGTTCCAAGACTACGACGAGTTCTAGGTGTGGGTTAGCGGCAACCCCCAGTCGGCTGCCTGTGAAGGCCGCGTTATCTACGTTTCTTTTCCGCACTTTGATTTATTGTAAGAACTATATGGACGTCTCAGACGTATGATGTAATCGACTATTATTTCCCTTTTAATACTATTTGAGCACTGTGTGATGATGTCCATGTTATGTAACTGCTGTGTACGTGAATAACTGATCCTGGCACGTACATGGTTCGCATTCGGTTTACCTTCTAAAAAACCGGGTGTGACATAAGTGGTATCAAAGCCGTGCTGACTGTAGGACCGCTAACCTAGAGTAGAATGGTCGTTCTAAGGATTATAAGACCTCTGTCCCTGCCTTGACTTTGGTATCCCTTCAAAAGTTGGTCCTACTGACCAAACCTATGTTCTACTATATATTACACCTTGCTGAAAATTTTGTTTTATTCTGATCCTTCATTTATTTATGATTCATTATTATTCTGATCCTTCATTTATTTATGGTTCATTATTTGCTGGTCATATTAATTCTGTTCTCACCCTTTTGCTTGCGATGTCTTTTGTAGATGGCTCGACTTAGACACACTGCACGAAAGTCCGTCATCCCCTTCTTACCCTCCCGCCTTGCTGAGCGTCCGCTTCGCCGTCCCGTGGCCGGACAGTCCAGCCACTTGGAGAGACTGCACCACCGCCTGCATGAGGAGCAGGAACGTCGACGACAGGAGCAGCAGGGCTCTTCTTTCTCGCTCCAGCAGGAGATAGAGTCTGTGAGGAGCTGCTCCCCCGTGCTTCCCCTGGAGGCGCCCCCTGCACCACCACTGGGCGTCCCAGCTTCTGGAGTAGCTGTTGGAGGAGACCCAGACGACGGAGGTGGCGACGACAGCTCGAGCCACGACACCGACCTCGACCTCTCTAGCCATGAGCCGGAAGGATGGGTTGCTCGACCCATCACTCGCGACGCTGCTCGCGGGTGTCACTTCCACGACGCGCTCGACACCCTGCTACGTCGGGCACTTGACCGGCGTACTTGGTCCATCGAGTATCGCTGTGTGGTCTACCAGCATAGTCGCGGGGTCTACCCGGACCGCTGGGAGGCGACCTGTTTGGTGCGCCGTCCGGAGAACAGTCTCCAGGGCGCGGAGGCTTGCTCAGAGCACTATTCTATCTCTGAGCGGGACTCAGCTGAGGCAGCCATGCAGGATGCTGCACGGCGTGCGCTTTCGCACTACTGCTCGGTTCTCGGTGGGGTAGCTGACGGCCTCGACCTGAAGTATTACCCCCGCCGTCCATCTGGCAGCACAGGAGGCGTGATTGTTTCACCTGCTGGTGAGGACAATCCTAGGTTGAGCAGCACAGTCAACCTAGCCGCCGTGCTAAACACGGAGCTGGACCATGCATTAGACGAGCTGAGTAGGGCTCGTGCTGAGATCGCCCTGCTGCGGGCTGAGCGCGCGGAGCGTCGTCACTTGGATGATGGTTCCCCCGCTCCCGTTGGGACTCAGCACCCGTACCGCTCACCTCGGCGTGGACTCCAGTCTTATGGCAATCCCGACTGCAAGACCAAGATAAATCTAGAACCATAGATCGTTAGAGTTGGATCTTGTAATTAATACGAAATATATACATAGAAGCTTCAGTCTTAGCGTTAATCTCGGTCTTAGTTAGTCTTAGTTAGACAGAGTAGTTTGCTATATCCTGTGCATTTATGTTTGTCATGATGAACTATGTTTGGTTTGGATCTTTGTAATGATTGTCACCAGAGTGTGGGTATCCCCTGCATTTTGGTTTACCTATTATGTTAATGGAGTTAGTTATATAGTTGGGAAACCCTTTATTCTACTTTCCTCTTTATCTGAGAAGCTGTGTGGTCTGTGTTGGAGATCAGTGAAGATGCTCATCTGTTCAGTGCTGTTGGAGAATTCTATACTCTTTTCTTATGCTGCAAGATTTGCTAGATCAGTTCTGATGTGTGGTTGCGTTCTGCAGATGTCAGAGAACAGGCGCAGAGGAGGAAGGCGTGCTCAGCAGGAGCAAGCCGCCCCGCAGGATGAGGTGCCTCAGCAGCAGCACCTGCCGCCCCCGCCCCCGATGTCGATCGAGCAGATGTTTCTGATGCAGACTCAAGCAGTTCAGGCCATCGGTCAGACTCTGGCCGCCATTCAGCAGCAGCAGCAGCAGCAGCAAGCACCACCCCAGCCTCAGATGCCTCAGATGCCTAGAGACAAGCGTGCTGAATTCATGAGGGGTCATCCCCCAACGTTCGCTCACTCTTCTGACCCCATGGATGCCGAAGATTGGCTGCGCACTGTGGAGCGGGAGTTGCATACCGCTCAGTGTGATGACAGGGAGAAAGTCTTGTATGGTCCCCGTCTGTTGAGAGGAGCAGCCCAGTCATGGTGGGAGTCTTACCTCGCCACCCATGCCAACCCCGATGCCATCACCTGGGAAGAATTCAGAGGTAGCTTTCGTCAGTACCATGTGCCTGCAGGTCTGATGACAGTGAAGAAGGAGGAGTTCCTGGCCCTTAAGCAAGGGTCATCGTCTGTCAGTGAGTACCGAGACAGGTTTCTGCAGTTGTCTCGCTATGCTCCTGAAGATGTCAACACTGATGCCAAGCGACAGTACCGTTTCTTGAGAGGCTTGGTTGACCCTCTGCAGTACCAACTGATGAATCATACCTTCCCGACATTCCAGCACCTGATTGACAGAGCAATCATGACAGAAAGGAAGCGTAAGGAGATGGAGGATCGTAAGCGCAAGATCAGTGGACCCCAGCCTGGAAGCAGCAGCCGTCCTCGTTTCTCAGGCAATCAACCTCAGCAGTTCAGACAGAACCAGCGTCCACCTCAGCAGCATCAGCAGCGTCAGCAGTATCAGCAGTTCCAAAGGCAGTACCCTCAGCATCAGTACCAGAACCGTCAGAGCAATCAATCAGGAGGTCAGTTTCAGAGGCAGAATCAGCAGACACCTCGTCTTCCTGCCCCAGCAAATCAGCAGAGCAATCAGGCAGCACCAGCTCAGGTTGGAAACAGAGCGTGTTTCCACTGTGGAGAGCAAGGCCACTGGGTGATGCAATGTCCGAAGAAGGCAGCCCAGCAGCAGTCAGACCCCAATGCCCCAACGAAGCAGAATGCGTCTCAGTCTGGAGCAGGCAACCGCCCTCAGCAGCGCTATAATCATGGAAGACTGAACCACTTGGAGGCTGAAGCAGCTCAGGAGATTCCCGGCATGACAGTAGGTATGTTCCCAGTCGACTCCCATATTGCAGAAGTGTTATTTGATACTGGAGCAACGCATTCTTTCATTACTGCATCATGGGTAGAAGCACATAATCTTCCAATTACTACCATGTCAACCCCCATTCAAATTGACTCAGCTGGTGGTAGAATTCGAGCTGATAGCATTTGTTTGAATATAAGTGTGGAAATAAGGGGGAGAGCGTTTCCCGCTAACCTTATAGTAATGGGTACTCAGGGAATAGATGTCATCCTAGGGATGAATTGGCTAGATAAGTATCAGGCAGTTATCAGTTGTGATAAAAGGACAATCAAGTTGGTGTCCCCACTAGGAGAGGAAGTGGTGACCGAGTTAGTCCCGCCTGAGCCGAAGTAAGGAAGTTGTTATCAGATGACTGTCGATAGCAGTGAAGCAGACCCAATTGAGAGTATCAAGGTTGTGTCTGAATTCCCAGATGTGTTTCCAAAGGACTTACCGGGTATGCCACCAGAGCGGAAAGTTGAGTTTGCCATAGAGCTTCTTCCTGGAACCGCACCTATCTTTAAGAGAGCTTACAGAATATCTGGACCAGAGTTGGTTGAGCTTAAGAAGCAGATTGATGAGCTGTCAGAGAAAGGTTACATCCGGCCAAGCACCTCGCCTTGGGCCGCCCCTGTCTTGTTTGTGGAGAAGAAAGATGGCACAAAGAGGATGTGTATCGATTATCGAGCTTTGAATGAAGTCACGATCAAGAACAAGTATCCCTTGCCCAGAATAGAAGATCTGTTTGACCAGTTGAGAGGAGCCAGTGTGTTCTCCAAGATTGATCTGAGGTCAGGTTATCATCAGCTCAGGATCCGACCTTCGGACATTCCGAAGACGGCATTCATTACCAAGTATGGTTTGTATGAGTTCACAGTGATGTCTTTTGGTTTGACCAACGCACCAGCGTTCTTTATGAACTTGATGAACAGTGTATTCATGGATTATCTCGATAAGTTTGTGGTGGTATTCATTGATGATATTCTGGTTTATTCTCAAAGCGAAGAAGAGCATGCAGATCATTTGAGGATGGTATTGCAGAGATTGCGAGAGCACCAGTTGTATGCAAAGTTGAGCAAGTGTGAGTTCTGGATCAATGAAGTCCTGTTCTTGGGTCACATAATCAACAAAGAAGGATTGGCTATGGATCCGAAGAAAGTGGCAGACATTCTGAACTGGAAAGCGCCAACGGATGCTCGAGGAATCAAGAGCTTCATTGGAATGGCCGGATATTATCGGCGATTCATTGAAGGGTTTTCGAAGATTGCGAAACCAATGACAGCGTTGCTAGGCAACAAGGTTGAGTTCAAGTGGACCCAGAAATGTCAAGAGGCCTTTAAAGCGCTGAAAGAGAAGTTGACAACAGCGCCTGTCGTAGTCTTGCCTGATGTGCACAAGCCCTTCTCTGTGTACTGTGATGCTTGTTACACAGGTTTGGGATGCGTGTTGATGCAAGAGGGAAGAGTTGTGGCTTACTCGTCCCGACAGCTGAAGGTTCATGAGAAGAATTACCCAATCCATGATCTAGAGTTGGCAGCAGTGGTTCACGCACTGAAGACATGGAGGCACTATCTGTATGGGCAAAAATGCGATGTTTACACAGATCACAAGAGTCTGAAGTACATATTCACTCAGTCAGAGTTGAACATGAGGCAGCGAAGATGGTTAGAGTTGATCAAAGACTATGAGTTGGAGATCCATTACCATCCAGGCAAAGCAAACGTGGTGGCAGATGCTTTGAGCAGAAAGAGTCAAGTCAATCTGATGGTCGCTCGTCCGATGCCTTATGAGTTGGCCAAGGAGTTCGACAGGTTGAGTCTCGGATTTCTGAACAATTCGCGAGGAGTCACAGTTGAATTGGAACCTACCTTGGAGCGAGAAATCAAAGAAGCGCAGAAGAACGATGAAAAGATCAGTGAGATTCGGCGACTGATTCTAGATGGCAGAGGCAAAGATTTTCGAGAAGATGCAGAAGGCGTGATATGGTTCAAAGACCGCTTGTGTGTTCCCAATGTCCAGTCCATTCGGGAGTTGATTCTCAAGGAAGCTCATGAGACAGCTTATTCGATTCACCCTGGCAGTGAGAAGATGTATCAGGATCTGAAGAAGAAATTCTGGTGGTACAGAATGAAGAGGGAAATCGCAGAGCATGTGGCTAAGTGCGATAGTTGTCGAAGAATTAAGGCAGAGCACCAGAGACCTGCTGGATTGTTGCAACCGTTGCAGATCCCTCAGTGGAAATGGGATGAAATCGGTATGGATTTCATAGTCGGATTGCCTCGCACTCGAGCCGGCTACGATTCCATTTGGGTAGTAGTGGACCGCTTGACCAAGTCAGCCCACTTCATACCTGTCAAGACCACCTACAGCAGTGCAGTATTGGCGGAACTGTATATGTCTCGGATCGTTTGTCTTCATGGTGTGCCAAAGAAGATAGTGTCAGACAGAGGAACGCAGTTCACCTCTCATTTCTGGCAGCAGTTGCATGAAGCTTTGGGCACGCATCTGAATTTCAGTTCAGCTTATCATCCGCAGACAGATGGCCAGACCGAAAGAACCAATCAAATTCTTGAAGACATGTTGAGAGCCTGTGCGTTGCAAGATCAGTCCGGATGGGATAAGCGATTGCCCTATGCAGAGTTTTCCTATAACAACAGTTACCAGGCCAGTTTGAAGATGTCACCATTTCAAGCGCTCTATGGAAGGAGTTGTAGAACTCCGTTGCAATGGGATCAGCCTGGAGAGAAGCAAGTGTTTGGGCCAGACATTTTGCTTGAAGCTGAAGAGAACATCAAGATGGTCCGAGAGAATCTGAAGATAGCGCAATCGAGGCAGCGAAGCTATGCAGACACAAGAAGAAGAGAGCTGAGTTTTGAAGTCGGAGACTTCGTCTATTTGAAAGTGTCACCGATCAGAGGAGTCAGAAGGTTCAGAATCAAAGGCAAGTTAGCACCCCGCTACATTGGTCCGTATCAAATCCTCTCAAAGCGTGGAGAAGTGGCTTATCAGCTCAGTCTGCCAGAGAATTTGTCCGCTGTGCATGATGTCTTTCATGTGTCTCAGTTGAAGAAGTGCTTGCGTGTGCCAGAAGAGCAGTTGCCAGTGGAAGGTCTGGAAGTCCAGGAGGACTTGACCTATGTTGAGAAGCCAGCTCAGATCCTTGAGGTTGCAGATAGAGTCACCCGAAGGAAGACCATCAGAATGTGCAAAGTCAGATGGAGTCACCACTCTGAGGAAGAAGCAACCTGGGAGCGTGAAGATGATCTGATGGCCAAGTACCCAGAGCTCTTTGCTAGCCAGCCCTGAATCTCGAGGGCGAGATTCTTTTAAGGGGGATAGGTTTGTAACGCCCCGAATTTTGCAGTTGAATTTTTTCTTTTCTTTACTCGCCAAAATTCGGGCGTTACCTTTTCTTTTTCTTTTTCCCCTCGCTAAACCTTGACCTTTTCCAAAGTTAGCGGGATTCGGTTCGGATTTCCCGTGTAAAGAAAAACTCTAAAATACTTTATGATTTGATGCACCATGCCGAACCTTGCATTTTTGATTGCTTTGAAAGTGCAATTGCATTCATGTGGAAAGATCGGATTTCGAGAAAAAGCGGAAAACCTTTTCTTTCTTTCTTTTTCTTTCTCTCTCTTTCTCTCTCCTCTTTTTCTCTCTCTCCCGCGCCCTGGGCCGACCCCGGCCGGCCCAAGCCCCCTGCGCGCCCCCCCTCTTGGGCCCAAAGAAGGCCCAACCGCCCCCCACCCCTTTTTTTCCCCAAAACCCTCTCCCTCTCCCTCATTCTCTCCCTCCTCTCTCTAGCGCCGCCGCCCCACCTCCCTGCCCTAGCCGCCGCCGCTGCCCCGACCCCGGCCGCGCGCCCTCGCCGTCGGCCACCCCCTCGCCGGTGAGCCCCCTCCCCCTCCTCCCTCTCCTCCCTCCCCTCTCCTCTCCCCACCCCCGCGCGCCCCCCTGGCCGCGCCGGCCGCCGCCCCCAGCCCCGCCGTGGCCCCTGGCCGCCCCGGCCGGCCGCAGCCGCGCCCCGGCCGCCCGCTGCCGCCCCAGCCCGGCCGCAGCCGCCCCCAGCCCGGCCGCAGCCGCCCCCAGCCCGGCCGCAGCCGCCCCCCTGGCCGCGCCCGCCGCCCGTCCTGGCCCCTGGCCGCGCCCCCCGCGCGGGGCCGGTTCAGCCGCCTGGCCGCCGGTTCAACCGGCCGGCTCGGCCGGCCTCCGCCCCAGCTCAGCCGCCCGACCGCCCCAGCTCGGCCGCCGCCCAGGGCCGGTTCAACCGCCCCCCCCCTCTCTGTTTTTTTTTAATTTTTTTTATTTTATTTTATTTACTTTCTGTGATCATAATTACTGTATTTTAAGTAGATTGATCATTGTTCATGCTATGGAAAATAGGAAGTTTAATTTAAAATTCTGTTATGCTATTGATTCGCGTAGTTAACTGTTTAACCCGTGCGAGGTTGATCAACTAAAAATGATTAGGTTTCCATTTGTACATATGTATATAACAGAATTCTTTTGCTCAGAACCAATTGTAGTTGGTTATTAGTGCATAAGATTTAACCCCTGCGAGACCTTTCCTATTTCTTTCTAACCATAACAAATGCGATGTCAAATGTCATACCTGATGCATATTCGTTTTACCTGTTCCCTTGTATGGTGTACTGTTCTTTTGTATTAAATATGTGGATGTATGTATGTTTGCGCTCGCATAGAGAACGATCCGGTCGAAGAGCCCGAGGAATTTGCAGGAGAAGCCCCTGAGCAGCAGTCGGTTGGTGGAGGCAAGTGTCCTTTGACCTATCTCTGTCCTATTCATTCTTTAATTCACCTCCCGCATTACACATTTATACCTAAGGATTGACTAGCTTTTGTGTTATCCATGTCCTTGTTTACCTATTTGGGTCGGATTATTACTGCTTAGTCTGATGCTATTGCTCAACTCTAATCAATGAACATGATGTGATCATCTATGATACGTTGTTTTCCCTTCTTATTTATGAGTATATTTGTGACCTTCAAGGGGACTCGAGCGGTTTCTCGAGTGCCTCTCCGTAAGGACCTGTTCAATGGATGACCGCCCGGGAAAACAGTGCAACCATGAGGGTGGAATGGGACGCCCTTAGCTGAATAATTAGAGGAACTGGGGTGTAGTCCGCTTAGCCGTTGTGCCGTCAATGGGGCTCGGTGTATGCGGCTCGCTCTGCCAAGGTTGATTTGTCCCTTGGGGAGGAGTGCGGTACATTTAGGAAACCTAACGGGTGGCTACAGCCCCGGGGAATCTTTGTAAAGGCTACGTAGTGAGACCCTGCCTATTCACCTTGGTAGTGTTTAAGGGTTTGATCAGCCCGAGGCAAGAGGGAATCACGGCTTGTGGGTAAAGTGCGCAACCTCTGCAGAGTGTTATGAAACTGATATATCAGCCGTGCTCGCGGTTATGAGCGGCCAAGGGAGCTCCAGAGATTAGTGATACTTGATCAGAGATACATTGGTACAGGTGGCAATGAGATTGATGGTTCTGATTATGATTATGGTATTGGTAAGTGGTATTCTTTCCGTTTGGAAAGGATACATTGGGCTAATAACTTGGGTTAATGTTAAAACCTGGCTTTCTACTAGTAAGTAATAACCTGACCAACTAAAAGCAACTGCTTGACTTATCCCCACATAAAGCTAGTCCACTACAGCCAAACGGGATGCTTGCTGAGTATGTTGATGTGTACTCACCCTTGCTCTACACACCAATCCCCCCCCAGGTTGTCAGCATTGCAACCACTGTTCAGGAGAAGATGAAGCTGTGGAAGGAGACTTCCAGGAGTTCCAAGACTACGACGAGTTCTAGGTGTGGGTTAGCGGCAACCCCCAGTCGGCTGCCTGTGAAGGCCGCGTTATCTACGTTTCTTTTCCGCACTTTGATTTATTGTAAGAACTATATGGACGTCTCAGACGTATGATGTAATCGACTATTATTTCCCTTTTAATACTATTTGAGCACTGTGTGATGATGTCCATGTTATGTAACTGCTGTGTACGTGAATAACTGATCCTGGCACGTACATGGTTCGCATTCGGTTTACCTTCTAAAAAACCGGGTGTGACACGTATGCACTTACATTGGCACAAGGGACTTAGTCCAGGAGCACATTGCTTATAGAGTGTGGCCACTTGCAAATGGGTGGGAGATGCCAAAGGAGGTTGTTGCTGGCTCTAGCCAAGGTGGTTTAATCTACCTGGAGTACACCTTCAAATACAGGAGCCAGTTTTGTTGGGGGCCTTCCTCTTCCGAAGGTCCTCAAAAACGTGACTAACCATATGTTTTCAGTACGATATAGACAGGAGGTTTCGGCTCCCGGATAAAAGACCTTCTCTAATGGCGAAAGTATACGCGGTGTGAAGAAGCAACCCGAAGGTGATAGGAGTAAGCGCTGAAGCTATTGCTAGAGAGCTTCAGCTTGATATGGTGACGAAGACCAAGGACGACACCGACTCAAAGGGGGAAAAGATCACTTAGTAAATGATAAATTGTATTATAATCACGAGTAAATGTCAAGGGCATGAATGTAATTTTGTCTGGGTTGTGTCCCGTGCCTATAAATAGATGAACAGTAGCACCGTACTGTTCACGCTGGATTGTAATCTCTCTCTCGCGTCATACTTGCTCTCCCACCTTATGGCAAGCCGAAGGTACAATTGTAATACAAACATTTGATAATGTCTATTTATGCTCGATAAAGATAATAATAATGATAAATCATTGATATGTAACCATTATTATCTTTGTCCATCTGCATCCTTATGCATTCTTTCCTCTGTCTATTTATACTTACATTTATATGACAAAAATGATCAAGGTATGTCCTTCATGATCTTCGTCTAAGAAGCATTATATCCGAGTTGAAATAATGCTTCGAAGGACGAAGATCTTTAACCATTAACAATTGTGTTGCCTTGTTCTTAATCTATAGCATTTGAGAACAAGTGGCCAACATTTGGCGCCCACCTTCGGTGAACTCACTTCCACAACCTTCGGAAGACAACGGTGCCAAGGGCTGCTTTGCAACCACTAGACACAAATCAAGATGCCCTCTCTCTGCGAGAGGCCAGAAACCAAAAGAGGAAGGCCACCAGCCCAACTCTACAGGAGGAGCAAATCGATCAGGAAATCAGGGACTTAGAAGTCATCCATCAGCAAGTACAAAGGAAGAAGGAGAAGATGGCCCGGCTGGCCGACCTTCAGAAGAAGATTGATGAAGCCGCTGAAGAAATGCATCATCTTACTCAAGATGATCAGGACCGAAGGCCTCAGCACAGGGAGCTTCATCAAGAGAGCTCATTCAATGAACATGAATGGTACGATAACTTTCATCATGGTAACTTTACTTTTGATGATGCTTCTCCCCTAGCAGCAGAACTGCAGGCTATCCCATGGCCACAATCCTACAAGCCACCCCAATTGCCCATGTACGATGGGCACTCAGACCCAAAGCAATTCTTGATGAGCTACGAAGCAACAATATCCTCATATGGAGGCAATGCCGCTGTCATGGCAAAGTCCTTTGTCATGGCATTCCGATGTGTGGCCTAGACATGGTACTCCTCTCTTCAGTCAGGAACAATTACATCATGGCAGAAGCTTAAGAATATGCTGGTCACTAGCTTCCAAGGTTTCCAGACAAAGCCGGTTACAACTCAGGCATTGTTTCAATGCACACAAGACCAGGAGGAATACCTTCAGGCATATGTCCGAAGGTTCCTGTGACTCAGAGCGAAAGCACCCACAGTGCCCATTGAAATTGTCATTGAGGCCATGACCAAGGGACTTAGGCCAGGACTATAGCTCAGTATTTTGCTAGGAAGTCTCCACAAACCCTAGAGAAGCTGCTTTAGAAGATGGATGAGTACATCCGGGCCGACAATGCTTTTCGTCAAAGAATGGAGGAGGCCTACAAGTTCTCGGAGATGACCAGGGGCTTCGGGGCGAGATTTAATCCTAGGCATGTCCAGTCAATTCATAACACCAATGCCAACGATGAAAGGGCCAGCAATGCTCAGCATAGCCATCACAGTTCTCAGTCTTCAACCATGCAACAGACTTCTTTCAAACCACCAGCTCCGAGGGGCAGGGGAGGAAGTAGTTTCGATGGAGGGCGATTTGGCAATCAATCGAGAAAGTTGTACTGTCTTTTTTGTGGCAAGGACAAGGGCCACACAACAAGGACATGCCAAGTCACAATTCAGAAGTAGAAGGAAATTGTCGAAGCTAAGGCGCGGCAGAGTCAACCGAAGCAAGTCCTCCACACTACTTCGTGTTACTCCCCATACATCCCAAAGTACGTGGGCAATCAACAACCCACGGCTTCTGTTGCTTCGGCAAGCCATTCCCGAGCTTCATGGCCTCAGTTACCACCACCACCACCATTGATCCACAACCAACAGCCAGAAGGGCGCAATCATACTCAGCAGTAGCGCGACCTTCGAGAGGAATCTGAAGCTCGCACAGTCAACAGCACTGTGCCTGAGTCGAAACATATTTACTAAAAGAGCTACAGTGGCCTGGCCAAGGAATATGATGATTTGATGTATCTTAATATTTTTCTGCCTTTTATATTTTCTTGAAAGAAAAACAATACAGCAGGGATGAATTTTTCAACTTAATATAATTGTCGTAACACCATCGAGTCTGATAGAATTAAGTTCTGAAGCTACAAAGCCGTTCCTAAGGGAGCGCAGAGTAAGTTCCGAAGCTACAAAGTCGTTCCTAAGGGAGCGCAGTGTAAGTTCCGAAGCTCAAAAGTCGTTCCTGGGGGGATGCAGAGCCAAAATGCCACCTAAATTAAAGGTGAAGAAGCTCCAAAGTCGTTCCTAAGGGGATGCAGAGCTTAAATACCACCTAAATCAAAGGTGAAGAAGCTCCAAAGTCGTTCCTAAGGGGATGCAGAGCTTGGCTCCAAAGTCGTTCCTAAGGGGATGCAGAGCTAAACTTCCACCTAAGTAAAAGGTGAAGAGATTTCAAAGTCGTTCCTAAGGGAATGCAGAGTCTGGGTATGTTTTCGTGCGGGTGATTTTCTTTGACATAAACATCATATTGCATCATACCATCACATCATTTCGCATAGCATTACATCATACATCATATCGCATCAGCAACAAAACTGTGGAGAGGGAAAGATGCTCCTCCCGAAATATTTGATGGATTATGAAACAATGTGCTGAAGCACAAAGTATACCTTCGGCAGATATAATTTTACACACCAAGGAAATCTTCATCGATAATGATATTATACAACAGCTGTGGCTTAGAAGGGGTGTTTTTTTTCTTTGCGAAGCATGAAAAGAAGGGAAGGTGTTTTTTTCGCCGAAGGCTCAAAAATGGTATGTACACAAATTTCACGCATCACAAAGAAACATATTACATTAATATACATATAAATACTTGATGTTTAACTCATACACAAATATTACATTTCCTAGTAAAACAAGAGTTTAGTCTTCCTTCAGAATTCTTTCAGCGGCTTCATGTAAAAGTTTGTCGACGACTTCGTCAACAACTTCGTTAGCAATTTGCATAACATCTAAAGCTTCTTTCATAACCGGATCAGCTTCGGGGTTGTATGGCTCTGCTGGGGGAGAGAGACCGGCTGTAATAAATATATGATGGTGAGTTACGAAGGTAAAAACGAGCAACAAGGCCAAAAGTTTCAAATAAAAGTACCTATAATCATGGCGCGTTTGGCAGCTTCCTTAGCTTGCTTAGCCTCCTCACGGGAGTCATTAGTTCTTTCTCATTCTTTTCAATGGCTTCATCAGCCATCTCACAACCACCCTTCATCCACACATCGGAGTAGAATTTGACGTCCAGGGTAGAAGCCTCAACTGAAGGGTCCTTAGTATTGTCAGCTGAGAGAATAGATTTTGGTTGGGCCTCAGGCTTGACATGTCCACACCTAGCCTTTTTTAAGAGTGCCGCAATCCCTCGGGCACCGGAAAAAGCACAAAAATCTCTGCAATCGCTAAGGATCTCATCGAAAGCTTCGGCTTCTTCACCTATCCATTGGATAACCCCTTCGGGGTCGCCGCGAATAAATTTTTGTTCTGAGGAATACACCCCCACCTTCGCAAAGCTATCTTTTAGCTTCTTCGCGCAGTCCAAGGATTTTTCATAACACCTTTCCATGGAATCACGAAGCTCTTCAACATTCTTTTCTAGCCTTGAACTTGTCCATTCACTTATCTCTTGCTTTGCCTTTGCAACTTCAAAATTTTCATTCACTCCGGCAAGTTTTTTCTTTAGATCGTCAACTTCGACTTTGTGAGTTTTGGCTTGTGCATTAAACCTGGCTTCACTGACTTTTAGTCTATCTACTAAGGAGAGCAGAATCTTATCCTTTTCAAGGGCTTCATTCCTCAGTGAGATGACCTCTGACCGAAGGTTCCTAAGTGCAATTTAACAGCTTTCGTCATCGGCTTCTTTTTGAGCCCTTAAAGCTTTACTAAGAATTAAGCCCTAATAATAAAAACATATGTGTGAGAACATAAAAACAGTAAGAAAACCAAAAAAACATAACTAATTTTACGAGCAAAAGTGTATATACCTTTAAGCTATTATAAGCAAGGCTGTCTACAAGTTCATCCTTTGACATCGCAGATAAGCCAAGCTCTAGCTTCGGGAATCCCATATTCTTTGCCATTTCTCGACAAATAGATATCTCCTTGTTGTCTAGTAGGCAATATAGAAAGTCATCTTCGTCAGTGACGCTGTATACCAAGGATCCTGACGGATACTTCAGATCCTTGGCATATTGCCTAGCTTCGGCAATTTGCTCCTCTGATAGTTTTTTCCCTGCAGCGTGACGCACTATATATTCTAATTCCTTAGTAGATGCTTCAGGAGCAGGGAATTCAGATTCTTCCATAGCCTTCTCTTTTTCTAACGATGACGACACTTTTGAAGCATCCGAAGGTCTTGATTTAGTATCCTTTTCGATAATCTCCGCAGGCCCTGTTTCTGCGGGAACTGAGGGCCCATATTCAAATTCAACCTGCGTCATGACGGCTTCGATAGATTTCTTTATATTCTTGTCTTCCACGCTAGGTGCTTCTACAGGGGCAGCAGTTAGCGCCTTTGAGAATTACATAACAGCATCCAATACACTAGCTATTCTCCTTCTCTTCGGAGTTATTGAAGCAATCTTTTGAACCTTTGGCAGTTCTGCTTCTTGCAATGAACTCGAGGTTTTTGGCTGCTCCGCTGCTATCTTCGGGATTAGCTCTTCGGCTGATTCCACCCTGGCTTCAGTAGTAGCGGGGTGACTTGACTCAGCAGCAGAGGACCCTTCAGCAAGCCTCGGCTCTTCTGCTGTTTTCGTGCGCTTAGGACAATGTGTTAAAACTTTAACCTTTTTCGGCTTCGTCGTAGTGGAAATCACCGAAGTGGCATCCCTTCTTTTCTTTCCTTGCTTTTGCGAAGGATAGTTGTAATCTAGGTAAATGGAACCAATAACATCAAAAACCATATTTAACATTTTCTTGCCTCGCCATCTAAAGGCTGCCGTCATGGTATCATCTTCGGTCTTTGAGTAGACACCAAGCAACTCATTGCTGGTTGCATCAATGGCGTCTAGCCAGTCATCGTTTGGTTCATCAAATTAACTCATGTATTTGAATGTATACTTAAAGTAAATCAAGCCACTCTGGCTAGACCCAGTAGCAGCTTCCTTCGGCATCTCCCACCCACTCCCGAGTGGCCACACCTTATAGGCAATGTGCTCTTGGACTAAGTCCCCGGTGCCTATATAGGTGCATACCGTGTTATAAGCAGCTTGGCACGCTTGAATGTCGTTTCCAAGGGCAAGAGATGGTCTTCTAATGCCAAAGTGAGACCATATGGGACGTTAGATAATTCCCTTGATGTCTTCTCTCTCAACCAGATCGTTCTTTACATAGAACCATTCTTACATCCAGGCTCCTGGCCATCTCTTGCGAAATGTTGGCACTGGATTGCTTACTTCAGAACGGGTTACGAAGCCATAACAACCGAAATTTTTGTGGTATTGTTCTTTTCCAATAGCCTTTGTCTCATAAGACAATTCATGCAAGTTGCAGAAACATTTCGCATTCGGCTCTTGTCCTTGACTCCTCATAGCCCAAATATAAACCCCTATCCTGATGATGGCTTCAGGGGTAAGCTGATGAAGGTAGACTTCGAAGGTTTTCAGCACTTCGACCAGCATACTATCCAAAGGGAACCGAAGCCCCGCTTTCATAAAACTTCTATAGACAACTACCTCGTCAGCTTCGGGCAGAGGGACATTACTCTCTCCTCCAGCCCGCACAATAGAAATGTCACAAAAATACCTTCCCCTCATGGCATCAATCTGTCCTTGTTTGATTGTTGACTTTCCGAAAACAACATGGCTTGGCCTACAGGGCCGATCTTCAGCATCCTCAGTCTCACTTTCAACATCAAAGTCTTCACTGTCACTAGAGCCCTCAGATATTCCAGCTAATGTCTCATGTGCAATATTTTCTACATTAGTCCTCTCCATAGCTTCGTAAAACTCGGACAACGTTGGGTCCACAGTCTTCTTCTCACCGGGCATTAAATCAAAACTTGTTGAAATGCCGAAGCTCAAATTCGTGACAAAACAAGAGAGTTTAAAATAGCGAGAACAGTGTACGCAACTGAAATAGCACAAGAAACGCTTTCAATACGAGCTCATATTTATATACATAGCGCCCCATGGCTTGGTGGGTCTAGCATGTCAGTGTCGTTCGCTATTCTAGCGAAGGGAAGGTATTTTTTCAGACCTTCGGCTAAAGGCCTTTGTCCAGGTCACATTCTAAGTTTGTTACAAGGAAGCAAATTAATACTGCGAGGGGCTACTGTTGGGGCCTTCCTCTTCCGAAGGTTCTAAAAAATGTGACTAACCATATGTTTTCAGTACGATATAGATTATTATAGGAGGTTTCAGCTCCCGGATAAAAGACCTTCTCTAATGGCGAAAGTATATGCGGTGTGAAGAAGCAACCTAAAGGTGATAGGAGTAAGCGCCGAAGCTATTGCTAGAGAGCTTTGGCTTGATATGGTGACGAAGACCAAGGACGACACCGACTCAAAGGGGGAAAAGACCACTTAGTCCGTGATAAATTGTATTATAATCACGAGTAAATGTCAAGGGCATGAATGTAATTTGTCTGGGCTATGTCCTGTGCCTATAAATAGATGAACAGTATCACCGTACTGTTCACACTGGATTGTAATCTCTCTCTCGCGTCATCCTTGCTCTCCCACCTTCTAGCAAGCCGAAGGTGCAATTGTAATACAAACATTTGATAATGTCTATTTATGCTCGATAAAGATAATAATAATGATAAATCATTGGTATGTAACAATTATTATCTTTATCCATCTGCATCCTTATGCATTATTTCCTCTGTCTATTTATACTTACGTTTATATGACAAAAATGATGAAGGTGTGTCCTTCATGATCTTCGTCTAAGAAGCATTATATCCGAGAGAAAATAATGCTTCCAAGGACGAAGATTAACCATTAATAATTGTGTTGCCTTGTTCTTAATCTATAGCATTTGAGAACAAGTGGCCAACATGTTTGATGAGCCAAATGATGACTGGCTAGATGCCATTGAAGCAACCAGTGATGAATTGCTTGGAGCCTACTCGAAGGCTGAAGATGATGCCATGACAACGACCTTTGGGGCTCGAGGCAAGCAGTTGAACAGGGTGTTTGATGTCATTGGATTTGTATATCCAAACTACTGTTATCCTTCGCGGAAACAAGGAAAGAAAACAAAGACTGCTACTTCGGCGACCTCTAGTGCGCTGAGATCAAAGAAGGTTAAAGTTTTGATGCATCGGCCCAAGCGCATTGAAATGACCGAAGTGCCGAAGCTAATTTAAGGGTCTTCTTCTAAATCTGAGCCAAGTCGCTCTGTGCCTGTCAAAGCTAAGATAGGACCGGCTGAAGAGCCAAAACTGAAGAAGGCGGTAGAGCAGCTAAAGGCCCTGAGTCCACCGTGCGAGGCGGAATTGCCGAAGGCATCACGGATCCCTGCAGCAACTCCGAGGAAGAGGAGAATGGCCAGCGTACTAGACACTGTCATGGAATCTATAAAGGCATCAACTCCTACTTCTGCTGAAGCGCCTAACACAGAAGGCAAAATTTTAAAGAAATCTGACGAAACTGATACGACGCAAGCTATTTCTGAGGCTGGACCCTCAGCTCTTGACGAAGCAAGGCCTTCGGAGACTGCACCACTAATCTTGGAAAGAGAGGGTACCCCTGAGAAGTCCAAGTCTCCTACTCTCGAAGCACCTGCCGAAGAGCTAGAGTTTATTGTGCAACATGCTTCGGGGAAACGATTATCAGAGGAGCAGATTGCCGAAACAAGACAATACACCAAAGATCTAAAGTATCCACAAGGATATTTGTTGTACAGCGGCAATGATGAGGATGACTTTCTCTATTTTTTTCAAGTGAAGGTACTGTAGGGAGGACCTACAGTAATTTTATTAACTCAAAAGAAAACTAGTGTCAAGAAATGCAAATTACATAGAAAAGGAAAGAAGAAAGAAGAAGGATTACAATACAAAATTCTGCAACCAATTACTAATTTCCTCTTTGAGAGAAGGCTTGACTCGATGACACACCAGAAACATTTCTTTCATAAAAATTGCCTTGCACTCATTAACTGTGGGTGGGATCTCATTGAAAATCCAATTGTTTCTGCTCTTCCAAATGCACCACGTCATAATGATGACACTTTCCAACCTCCATGGGACTTGCCATCTTCTACTAATCCTCATCAAGGTATGAAGAAGATCCGTTGTTCGAGGCGGACGGATGTCCAATAATAACCAACATCTTCGAGCAAAGTTGCATCTGAAAAAGATGAATAACCTTCTCTTCCATCTGAAGAATACAGTTATCGCAAGTGAAAGAGTCCAATGGCATTGAACGCCACTTGAGGAAAGAGCGGGTATTCAATCTATTTTTAAGCAGCAACCAGAAGAACACCTTGTGCTTAGGTTGACATTTGGATTTCCACAACCAGGAAAAGAGGGGGTGAGTCGGTTGGTTACCGATCATGTGAGAATAGGCCTTCTGAGAAGAAAACAAACTGGAAGAGGCAATGCAGAGCCATTTATCATTGTAATCATGCAACTGAAGATTTGTCAGAATGTCTTGTAGGGCAAGAAGCTGCTCAAACGCTTCGGCAGATAGGGGAGTGCGAAACATTTCATTCGGCGAAGCCAGCCTTGCTTGATTAATAGTGATGTCTTTGAGAGAGGCAAAAGACTAAAGCTCCGGGAATCTTACAGATTTGCGCAGACCATCCCAATTATCATGCCACAGAAGTGTAGTTTTTCCATCTCCAATCTCCACCCGAGCTAATTCCTTAAATACGTCTTGAATTTTGAGGATATCTTTCCACCAGAATGAACCAACGGGTTTAACTGAAGGTAAAGACTTGCTGTAATGATTGGCCCAGATAATGTTAACCCACGGAATGTTGGCTCTATTATAAAATTTATGGAGACATTTCATAAGAAGAGCTTTGTTTTCAACTCAAGGTTTATGACGCCTAGCCCCCCTGGGCTTTTGGTTTGCAGACTGCTTTCCAAGCGACTTGAGATGGTTTTTTTTGCGTTTATGTGTGCTCCTCTCCACCAGACAATAAAGAGATCTTCATGTGCCAAGAAATGATGAAGAACATGGGGTACCCGAAGCTTGAGCTCGGTCTATCTGCAATGTCGAAGGATGATCTTGCAGATAGCCTTTCTTCTAATAGCTTGAAGGTATATATACTTTTATTGTAAAATTAACTATATTTACAGCTTTTCTTGCTATTGTTTTGTTCTCATATATTTTTATTATTAGGGTTTAATTCTAAGTAAGGCTTTAAAGGCCTAAAAGGAAGTTGAAGACGAGAGCTGTCAGATAGCGCTTGGGAATCTTCGGACAGAGGTTATTTCACTAAGGAATGAAGCTCTCGAGAAAGATAAGATATTCTTTTCCTTAGTGGACAAGCTGAAAACCAATGAGGCGAAACTTAGTGCACAAGCCAAAGCTCACAAGGCTGAAGTTGAAGATCTGAAAAAGAAGCTTGCGGAAATGAATGAAAAATTCGAAGTTGCAAATGCGAAGCACAAGATAAGCGAAATTGAAAGATTAAGGGTGCAAAAGAATGTCGAAGAGCTCCGCGACTCCAAAGAAAGATGCTACGAGATATCCTTAGAATGCGCCAAAACTCTAAAAAACAGCTTTACAAAGATAGGAGCCTATTCTTCTGAGCAAAAATTCATCCGCGGTGACCCCGATGGTGTCGTCCAGTGGATCAGCGGAGAGGTCGAAGCCTTTGACAAAATCTTAAGTGATTGAGGAGACTTCTGCGCATTCGCTGGCGCACGAGGGGTCGCGGCATCCTTAGAAAAAGCCGGTTGTGAGCATGTTAAGGCTGCAGCTCAGCCGGAATTTGTTTTCTCGGTGGAAGACACTAAGGACCCTTCGACTGATGCCTCTACGTTGGGCGGTAGATTTTACTCTGATGTGTGGATGAAGGGCGGTTGTGAGATTGCTTATGAAGCAATTAGAAAAAATGAAAAAGAATCTCACGACGCTCAAGAAGAAGCTAAGCGAGCCGAAGAAACTGCTGAGCACGCAAGGCTTATAGGTACTTTTACTGAGATTCAGCTTAGGAGTTTGTTTTTTAGCTTCGGAACTAACCAACATGTTTTTTATTGCAGCTGAACTTTCACCACCACTGGAGCCGTATAATCCCGAAGCTGACCTGGCCATGAACAAAGCATTAGACATAATAAGAATCGCTAATGAAGCTGTTAACGAAGCCGTCGACAGACTCCTAAATGAAGCTGCCGAAAAAGTGCTAAAGGAAGATTAAATTTTTGTTTGCATAAAAGTGTAATGCTTGTGTATGGCTGTCGCCTTGTGTAAGAAACATACATCAAATATTTGTATGTACATTAATGTAATATATTTCTTTGCGATGCATGAAACCTTCGTACGTACCGTTTTTGAGCCTTTCGCGAAAAAACACCTTCTCTTCTTTTCATGTCTCGCAAAGAAAAATATTCTCATTATGCCATTGCTGACGAAGATTTACTTCGTGTAGGAGTGTATTTCTGCCGAAGGCATGACTTGTGCTGTAATATTTCTTTCCATGATCCGATCAATTCTTTTGATAGAGCAACTCTCCTTTTTGGCCCACACCCTTTTTGATGATGCAAAATGATGCATGATGTGATGCTATACTATATGATATGATGGTATGATGCGGAATGTTATTTGCGCCAAAAGTAAGAAAGCACAAGGATATAGACCCAGACTCTACATCCCCTTGGGAACGACTTTAGAGTCTCTTCACCTTTTTAGGTGGTATTTCAGCTCTACATTCCCTTAGGAACGACTTTGGTGCTAAGCTATGCATCCCCTTAGGAACGACTTTGGAGCTTCTTCACCTTTAATTTAGGTGGTATTTAAGCTCTGCATCCCCTTAGGAACGACTTTGGAGCTTCTTCACCTTTAATTTAGGTGGTATCTTAGCTCTACATTCCCTTAGGAACAACTTTGAAGCTTTGGAACTTACTCTGCGGTCCCTTAGGAACGACTTTGGAGTTTTAGAACTTATTCTGCGCTCCCTTAGGAACGACTTTGGAGCTTCGGAACTTAGTCTTGTCACACTCGATGGTGTAACCACATGTTTATTACATCGAGCTGAAAGTTAAACCTCCTTGTATTTTCTTTTGTAAAGGAAACAAAAAAGAGTAGAAATAAAGCATTGTGTCACAGTACTATTAACTCTGCGAGATTTAGACTGCTCCCAAAGGTCATGTTGTTGCTGAGGCCGAAGATGCCCTTATGGTTGCTGATCATGACTTGGGGCAGGCGCAAGTGGTGGGGGTGGTGGTAGTTGAGCCCAGGAAGCTTGAGAATGACTTGCTGAAGCAGCAGAAGCTGTAGGCTGTGGATTGCCTACGTATTCAGGGATATATGGAGAGTAGCACGAAGGAGTATGCAGGACCTGCTTCGGCTAATTCTGCCGTGTCTCGGCTTCAGCAATTTCCTTTTGCTTTTGGATCGTGACCTAGCACGTCCTCGTTGTGTGTCCCTTGTCCTCACCACAGAAAAGGCAGAACAATTTCCTGGGCTGATTACCATACCTTCCTCCACTGAAGCTTCTCCCTCCTCTTCCCCTCGGAGCTGGTGGTCTGTAAGAAGTTTGTTGCATGCTTGAAGAATATGAGCTGTGATGACTGCTTTGAGCATTGTTGGCCCTTTCGTCGATGGCATTAGGATTATGTATTGTCCTGACATGCCTGGGATGAAGTCTTCCTCCAAAGCCCCTAGTCTTTTCAGAATACCTGTATGCTTCTTCCCTTCTTTGGCGGAAATCATTATCAACCCAGATGTATTCATCCATCTTCTGAAGGAGTTTCTCCAGGGTCTATGGTGGCTTCCTTGCAAAATATTGGGCTATGGATCCTGGCCGAAGCCCCTTGATTATGGCCTCAATAACAATCTCATTGGGCACTATGGGTGCATGAGCTCTCAGACTCAGGAACCTTTGGACGTACGCCTGCAGGTACTCCTCATGATCTTGCGTTCATTGAAATAGGGCCTGAGCAGTGACTAGCTTCATCTGAAAGCCCTGGAAGCTGGTGACTAGCATGTCCTTCATCTTCTGCCATGACGTAATTGTCCCTGGTCGAAGAGAGCAGTACTATGTCTGAGCCACGCTTCTTACTGCCATGACGAAGGACTTTGCCATGACAGCAACATTGCCCCCATACGAGGATATTGTTGCCTCGTAGCTCATTAGAAACTGCTTTCAATACAAGTGCCCATCATACATGGGTAATTGAGGTGGCTTGTAGGATGGTGGCCACGAGGTAGCCTGCAATTCTACTGCCAGAGGAGAAGCATCATCGAAAGCAAAGTTATGATGAAAGTCGCCGTACCATCCATCTTCGTTGATTGGGCTTTCGTGACGAAGCTCCCTATGTTGGGGCCTTCGGTCTTGGTCATCTTGAGTGAGATGACGCATCTCCTCAGCTACTTCATCAATCTTCTTCTGAAGGTCGGCCAGCCAAAGCATTTTTTCCTTTTTCCTCTGTATTTGCTGGTGGATTGCTTCTAAATCCCTGATCTCCTGGTCAAGCTGCTCCTCTTGAAGCGTTGTGCTAGTGGCCTTTCTCTTCTGCTCCTGGCCTCATGCAGGGAGAGTGCATTCTGATTTGTGTCCAGTGGCTGTAGGGCAGCCCCTGACACTGTTGCCTTCTTCGGTGGCATGACGAAGGTGAATGCTTGCCGAAGGTTGTGGAAGTGAGTTCACCGGAGGTGGGCGCCAATGTTGGTCACTTGTTCTCCAATGCTATGAATCAATTACAAGGCAATACAATCGTTAAGGATTAAGGACCTTCATCTTCCGAAGCATTATCTCCACAAGGGTATAATGCTCATTAGACCAAGGTCAAAAGAGATATACCTTCACTATTTAATACATGAATGAGAATGCAAAAGGGTGAAGATGATAACTGCATCTCATTAATTTATTTATATTTGCATTCCATAAAACAATGAATATTAGCAGATCTCATATTACATTGATACCTTTGGCTTGATCGAAGCTGAGGATGCGGGAGAGCGGTTACAATCCAGCGTGAGCAGTATGGTGTTACTGTTCACGTATTTATAGGCACGGGACACAGCCCGAGTAAAATTACATTTATGTCCTTGTCATCCGTCTACAATTATAATACGAAACATTAATGACTAAATAGTCTTTATCCTTTTTTGGTCACTATTGTATTTGTTCTTCGTCATCAACCCGAGCCAAAGTCCCTTGACTATAGCTTCGTCGCCCATTTTTGTCACCTTCGGGTTACACCTTTACTCTTGTCATAGAAGAACATCTCTATTCCAAAGCTAAAGCCTCCTACAATAATCTATGCCATGCTGAAGACATATGGTTAGTTACGTTTTTGAGGACCTTCGGAGGAGGAAGGCCCCCAACAGTCGCTTTTCGGGTTTACAACGACTATATGAATGGTGCACCCTGGTGTAGTGTTAATTAGTGCTTTCATTCACGGTTTCATGTTGCTATTAATCATTCTTGCTCTCTCGCCTTCCATCGCCATCGCCATCACTATCGCTGTTGCTCTGCCGCTAGTGCCAACCGCCGCTCGTCGATCAGACTAGTGAGGATCATGATTACCGAACGCCACCGCCCTTTTGGTATGTCATCGACATCATACCTTGGGTGATGCCACTTTCGGCGGGCTCTTTTCCTTCTTTAGGCTTGGGTGATGCCATTCCATCGTTAGCCAGTGACTTCATCAGAATTTGAGCCAGTGACTTCACCGAAATTCAAGAAGCTAGGATCGAGGAGACTTTTGAGCTCAGAGGGTACAAAGTCTTCGAGCATCGGATTAGGGACATGGAGAGGTTGGGTTATTTCCCGATAGGGTCAATTAGATCCTTTGGGTTTGAGACATTACCGCAGCCATGGGGTGAGGTTGCTGTGTTCGAATATTTCTGTATTGATGGCCTCCTTCTACCATATCATGACTTCATTACTAGCGTGTTGGAAAAGTTTGGGGTTTAGATGCATCAATTGACGCCCCAAGGTTATCACCATGCTCAACACATTTGTTTGGTTGATGGCGACATATGAAGAGACACCGTCGATTGAGGTATTCACCAATCATTATTGTTTACATTGGCAAAAAAAGATAATGAATAACTTGGTGTGCCAGTTCGACAAATTTCACGCTGAAGACCTAGAAAATTAAGGATAGCTTGACCAAGTTGGTTCCATGTGCTAAGAATCAATGGGGAGATTGAATGGATTAGTGGTTTTATGGAAGGTAGGGAATGATGAGGGCTGGCCATGGGCCAGTGGGTTGACTTCATTTGATTATACGACCTTTCCTAGGTTTCTTGTGGAGGAAGTTGTTTTGGACAATAAGTCTTCTAGGAATGCTGCAGTTGCTAGCAGAGGCTGAGATCTGATGGAAGAGTATATTGTGTGTGGCATATGCCCGATGAGTCGGAGGTGGTCGATAGGCAAAGTTCACCATCAAAATCTCCCAAACTTTATGGGGGTCGTGCTAAGCCCCCTCTTTGTGTAGACCTCAAGGAGAGGTTAGCTAGGAACTTCATGGCAGTGGTTGATGATTAGGCTTCCAAACTTGTGAGGCCAGTGGTAGATCAAGAAAAGGCGAGGAATCTTAAGATCTAGAAGCACAATGTCCAAGTCAATAGGGTGTTTAGCTTGATGGGCCTGAGCTACGACCCTCATATTGTTTCAAGTGGCAATGACAAGGGTAAGGGCAAAGGAAAAGGCGCCGCCATGGGTGAAGGTGGCAGCAAGATAATCACTCGATGTTTGAAGAGGAAGGCAAAGACCTGAACAACGAAGACCAAGAGTGCACATGTTTAGTACAGGATGCTCGAGGGGACTTTGTCCGGTGGCGTGGGCGACCACGATGTGGGGACCATTGACATGGGCTTCGTAACTGAGCTAGCCACGACATGTGGGTCTCCACAGTTGGCCTCCCTTAGCGAAGATAACGCTATAGCAACCATCTTTCCCGAAAATGTGATGAGTGATATGTTTGAAAGTATTTATAACTTATGTGGGTTGTGTCTGTTTGATTGAAATGGTGGGTGGTGAGGGACACACCCCTAGCATGTAGACACAAAGACGTGGAGCTAGCTCGAGCATTGAGAAGTTTGGATGTTTACACCTACTCTCATAACCTTCTCCATGTTATGTGAGCAGCCATGCAGTCATCGAAGGGGAAGGAGGCAACAATGGTATTGGGGTGTTTGATGAATTAAATTTGAACAAGCAGAAAGCAGGACCTAGCAAAGTCATGGCTGAGGCCACCACATCTATTGGCCCTGCAGAGGCGGCCACAAAGATGACAACCGAGGCAGTCGTATTAGCTCTTTCGAGCTCTACGATAGATAAGGTCGAAGAGCCAAGTGTGGGCGGTGCTCGTCTAGCCGTGGACCCATCTGTGACAGACTTCGAGGTCGCCGATATCGAGCTAACATTGAAAATGAATGCGCTGGCGCCAAGTTATTATCATTGGATTGTTTTTATTTTGAAAGGCATTATCTTAATTATTTCGTTTCTAGATGATCCTGCGGTGGTGCCGCTGGGGTATTCGTCACTAGGTCGTCCTATGTCGAAGACGGGCATAGGGTAGGTTCTATGCCTCTTTGCAGTGCGGCATGGTGACAGTCTACGATCTTACGGAGGAAGTCCTTAAGGATGTGGCAACCCATATCCATTATGTGAGTATGTATGATTTGTTTTTGGTTATATTTTGGCTTAGAGTGATGACTGGTTCGTTCGACAGCTGGGTGTCATCGCCAACTGTTTGGCTCCGCTCACGAAGACCCACGAGACCTCGGAGCCACTACAGGTGGAAAAGGACTCGAGGTGTCTTAAACTAGAGAGGCTGAAGGCATAGGCAACAATGCAGTCGTGGAGGCTATAGGGTGCTGAGGCTAAGGCCACATGTGCAGCTCTACAGGCCATGGAGGCTAAGAAGGAAAAAGAGGCCTTGCTCCGCGAGAGGGTCTCAAAATGGGACTCCATCACTAGAGAATAGTCAGAGAGTCAACTTCATGAGGCTAAATTTGGGAAAGCTATTTGGGTGGCTATAGAGACTATATATGAAGATTTTCTGAAGGTGCATAAAGCATTATCTACCACCAATAGGCCTCTTGAGCTCGGGAGCGATGGACTCTTCAACCGCTTGTTGGAGTTTCTACGTGTTACAACGAGATCGTAGATTCGAGAACCACTAGAATCGGAGGTACTGTTATAAAGATATGATTTTCTGAAGCTTTATGTGATTAAATAGTGGCAATATACATATTTCATGTTATTTAATATACTTTATGTGAGACAAAATTTTAAAAAAATAGATAAATCGACTTCAAACTAAGTTATAACTTGGTCAGAGGTCATCTTTTAGTCAAACTTTTAGTCAAAGCCTAATTATGGGTGAAAAGCTTTGTATTTACTTTTAATTAGGAATGTAAATCTAATGAGCACATGTTAAACTTATCATTTAATTATCTCTGAAAACATGAGAAATAATGTTGTTTAATGTGTAGGCAATTTTAATACGGAGCTAATCAGCTAACACAACAGGAACAGATCAATTCGAAGTAAAAATGAATAAGTTATGATTTATTTAAGTTTATGAAATTATTCTTACGCTAAGATTTAATTTTCAGTTTTAATTTTATATTTTCCATGAACTCCGGACTACGGGTCCTATTCTGTAGAAGCTTGGGGACTTATGTGCTAAAATAGGACCTATATGTATTGTTCTTTCAACTGTGTGGGACGACGGGTTTATATTCATAAAATACGAGGGCTCTTTTGCAAGACAGCACACATCTTTAGTTCGATAGTCCGAGTCATTTTGAGCGACCGATGCTTGGGTGTCCAAAATAACTTTGGCCGTCGAAAATGACTATTCCTCCCGGCAAATTGCGAGGTTATCTGCTATAGTCTCCTTTTTTGGTGTATAGTAGGGGACCACATACTGAGCGCACAGCGCGCGCAGCATGCGTCCGGCAGGCAGTTGTGCCTGGAATTGCCGGCACTGCGTGCCAACCTATAATCAGAGCCCGGAGCGCGACGGAGTTGTGGTATGTGCGCGTTAGTGACCTAGACGCTAACAGAAGGAAACAAAGCTCCCTCGACCACTCGCCTTTGCATTGCCAAACGACCGACCGGCCTGGACCCGGAGCGGGACCAGCCAGCAGCAGATGGGCCGGTATGATTAGGAAAAGCCTCGTGCCGGTGCCTCAGGCGACCCCTCCATGTGCACGCACCACCACGCTGTCGATGCATCCTATCCCCCGGCCCTTTTCGCCACTGCATTGCCCTTTTGACGCGGACCCCATGCCACCACGCACGGCGGCTACACGCGCGCGCGCCACCACCAGCCACCAGATCTCGGCGTTATAAAACGCCCCGTGCGGCCGCGCCTCCCATCTCTTAGGCAAACAAACCAGCCACCCCTGCTCTCTGCTCACTCACCTTCCTTACTACTGCTCAATAGTCACTACACACCAACCAAAGGAAGGCCCCTCGCACCTCTTCTGTGGTGGTCGTCGTTTGCCTTTCCGTCCGTTAGCCAAGCCATGGGCAACTGCCTCAACACGGCCTCCAAGCGGAGTCACCGGGGCATGCTTTTGCCGGAGGAGGAAGAGAGCCTCTCGGAGATAAGAAGGATAAGCCAGCTGCTTCGGGAGGAGGAGGAGGAGGAGGACGGCTACGAGGTGGTGGGTATGCACTCCGTCTCCGAGCAGCTGGTGCAGGAGGTGGTGGCCGTGGCTCCGGGGGTGGCGGCGCCCGCAGAGGGCCTCAAGGTGAAGATCGTGCTGACGCGCGGCGAGCTGGAGTGGCTCATGGCGCAGCTCAAGAGCGGCGAGCAGCGCCTCGAGGACGTGCTCCAGCACATGCAGGCTGCTAAGGGAGCTGGCGGCGGCGGTGGCTCCTTCGCTGGAGACAACAAGGCCGGCTGGCGGCCGCGCCTCGAGAGCATCATTGAGTGCTCGGAGACCCAAAGCTGATACCGGCCTGAGCATGTCCTCGCTGGACCGGCTCCTTGAATTCAGATCTTGTCCATGCCTGTAGGTTTGTCGCTTGCTTTCTTGATGTTTGGTCTGGATCGGTGGAGATGGAGGCCGTCGATGGATCGGAGTCAGGGAGAGGCTTAAATTCTTGTTGGGTTTTTTTAACAAGGGACTGGCCTTGTTACAACTCTGCTACTAGGCTGGAGCCTGGAGGGAGGGACGATGATCCATCAGATGGGCTATGTTACTCTGTAGATCATCGAGATGTTAATTAGGTCTCTTGTGCAGTGCAGCTCAGCCAATTAGCATCTTCTTTCGCTTTTTGCCTTTTTGCGCTGTTAATTAGATCATTATCTTTCGTAAATAGCGGTGAGAATGAGATGGCATCTGAAGCCCTCAGTTCTGTAATAATCTCCTCTGACTAGGTCCTGAATCTGATTGATTCTTCCTAAGTAGGAGGAGCACCCTGCTCGCTAGCTGTCAAGACTTGGGTTTGGAACCGTGAGTAACGTTCTAATGAAGATGAATTTGGTGTGCTCGAATCTGCTGTTGTGACGATCAAGTTGTGGCCATTGCTGTGACGTAGTAGCAAATTTTCTTGGCAATTATCCCCCTCTGCTATCTGCTCCACACAAAGACGTAGTAACCAACAAAAATTATTTATCGCCTCGCCTGTGACCTGGCCCCCGTGCTGTGGTTGTGGAAGAAACCAGAGATTTGCATGCAGTTCGTAGCATATATAGGTCGGTCTCCGTTACCTGAGTTTTTAATTCCATCGAGTTTACCAACACGTATCCCGAGGACGAGGATATAGTTAGGCAGGTCAAATTTTTGCATACAGTACAGGCGTAATTGGTTAGTTGGTTACTGTCTACTGTGTCCCTGCAAACGGATTGGTGATAGACCATGGTTAACGTCCGGGAAAGCTGGACGGAACGATTGGGAGGATGTGATGTTACGGTGGTCTCGTCTTCGTCTCACTGGCTGCGCTTTTTCAACCGCGACAACGACGCTTCTTCCCTCCCTCTCCTTGCCCCAGTCTCACTAACCTCTGCCTCTGACTAATCCACGGCGTCGTTGCCTTCCCATGGCGAGCCCAACAACCAAGCAAAACGACCACGAACGTCACCGTCGCCGGCGTCCCAGTCCCGGTCCCGGTGTAGACTCGGCCGTCGCCATAGCCGCCGCCAGCAGCGGTCGGTCGGCAGTGCAGTAACGTACGCTCCTTCTCCTACGCACACTATACTGCAATCCTTTATCCTGGACCGAGCACGTGAGGGAAAGCGGTTTTCTTACACGATCCAGGAGAATTTGGCTGACCCCGTCCGCATGTCGAGTCCAAATTTTGAGTGCTCCGCCGGATTTTGCTGCCCACAATTCAGGGGCTCCTGTTCCAACGTTTGACATGGATGTGTTTTGTTTTTTCTGTGAAACTGTGGCGCAAAAGGGCAAAATATTTCTACATCAATCCCTTTTCAGCTTTGAACGTGTGCGCGTGTATATATGCGAGGTATTCAATATCCTTATCCCTTTTCAGCTTTAAAAAAAGACCCATAGTTGTTTCAGGATTTCTATCCACGTGATTGGTTGCCACGGCCAAGCGCACCATCGTACATTTGATGGTGCAAAATTTGTGATTGGTTGGTTGTAGAGGATGAATGGCAGCATGCTCCCGCGCGTACAACATAACTTTTGTTTAGCTAGCTCGTCTGCATGCGCGGAGATGCGGCTCCACCGCATTTACAGCAACCCAGGCTGACCTGAGAGAGGCGCTCCACACTCAGGAAACCAATCACGTGGTATATGTCCAACTTTTTCGGTTTTTGTCGTTGATAGGAGCAAGGTGGTCATGCAAAATAGAACAGTCGCCTGACGCTAGGGTCCACGGAAGGGGAGGGGCCGGCGGAACAAGGGAGAGGCCACCGCGGGGTCGCAGGAGGACTGGGGCACGGGTTTACCGTGCATGTGAGGGATGAGGGAAGAAGGATAATCCAAATAATGGTTATTGGATTTGAATGAGTAAGAGAGGAAGTTATCCATCGATATGAATTGTTGGTTTTGATAATGTGTTATGTGTGAGTTCAATTTATTTGGTGGATTTAAGGAATGTTATGGGTGTGTGGGTGATTTGGTTGGGTGAGTTTGTAAAGTTAAAATTGATGGATAATATAGGGGTATAGATGATAGGACAATGAGATGTAGAGCATCGTAAAGACCTCTATTAAATAAGTTGTGCATTTTATAAAAAGATGTTGGTAGGATATGAACACAATATATATGGCTGGTGTTTGCTTGTCACTGTTACGAGCATTTTTTTTCCAAAATATTAATCTAGTGTTGGTATGTTCCTAAAAACTACAGCAGTACCGTGTGATTGCAGCTCACCAGAAAGCCAAGCCACCATGCACACTCATATTGCTAGCAGAAACAATTCCACCAACTTCTAACTTGTCCTTCTCAACCTAGTCAGAAAAATGTTTTTGCAGTTTAGAGTCTTCTCTTGATTGGGCAAGGTTAGAAAGGCTGCATAGGTATTGCTGCAGCCTTAGGGAGCTCACATATATTTTCCAAAAGAATAGGCATAAACCCCATAACTGTACTTGGCCCGAAAGGCTCAGTAGCAACAAGCATCATAGTAGGACCCCCACTGTTTCTGCAGGAGAAGCTCAGATCCTCCATCCTTCTCATTATTTTTCAATTTCTTAAACTGTGAGGTCTGGGTTCTTATCATCCCACTCACTGTCCTTGTTAGCACTATCCCCACCGTACGTCATTATGTGGGTCATCCTTGATCAACAAAGGAACTGCTGGGACAAAATTCTCACCTTGAACAGTTAAAGTAATGGCATAGCCCTTTCATGGTTGCTACCGTTTAGATCATTGTTTACTCTTTCTGTCCCCAAATATAATTCATTTTAGGCTAAATATACATTTATTAATTAACCTATGAATATAATTTGTATGTACGTCTATATTAATTACTCCCTCCGTCCTAATTTATAATTCATTTGACTTTTTTAACCAAGTTTGACCAACTCATGTTATTCAAATTTTTTGTGAAAAACTAACAAACTGAGAGCTAAAATTAAAGTATATTATATACTAGACAATACCACCGTAAAATTTATAATAATTATGAAATTTTGTGAATAAGACAAGTAGATCAAATTTAGGATAAAAAAATCAAACAATTATAAATTGAAACAGAGGAAATATCATGCATTCGAATGTAGACGAAAAAAAGAGATAGAAAGAATTATATTTTGATACCGTAGAGAGTATAAAATATAATTATTTTTAGTAAATCCAAAGTTGATAAGGCTATCTCAAACAAATCTAACTTATGGTGTCTCAGCTCCGTCCCTATCGTCGTTGTTCCCCAAACTCCCTCCATCATGCCCATGTGCCATCAGCCATGTCCCAGGTCCTTCCTTCATGCTTGATCTACCTCTATATATGTCTTGTTCCTTTAAAACTTGTGCCTGTGATCGGCATTGACTTCCGCCTTATAAATTTATTGAATTTCTAGGATGGCTATGTTACGGTATATACAACCTTATTTATTATGGATTCTCTTTAGAAATCTTTAAAGAGTTAATTGAAAAAAATTAAGAGACGAACTCTTTACAAGGAGTCCGTCTCTACGCAATTCCACACATAATCCCGGATCGTTTTGGTAGCAAAATAAAAAGCAAGCTGGCACGCTCTCCAAACGGCCATGAATGCCTTGCTTCTTGGTGCAAGCCAACACCAGTTGGGAAAAAAAACACCCAAGCATAAAAACGGCGGTCATCACGCGCACAGGCGCAGCGGTGGATGCTTGATGGGTGGGTGTTCCGGGACGCAACTCGGCCGGACTTTTGGGGTCTCTTGGTTGCTTTCGGAGCACGAGTCGCCGTCGCAATGCAGAGTTTCCGTGCATGTGCTGCCGCGCTACCCTGCCCAGACCCATTCGTCTTTTGCGTTCAACCAAAGTCATCCGCGCAATCAGTAACCACGGTTGTCGTTGGTTAAATAATCATGAGCGTCGGCCTCAAGAGACGACTGGTGTTTTCCAACAACAAAATCTGCTTCGTTCCAAAAAATGAAATCTTAATCCTACTACTAACCTGATCAGGCCACAGGGAACTGCCATCTAGTCTAGGACATGAGTGACATGGTCACACCCGGACCAAAGCATTAGTTTTATTTATAACATGAAAATTTTTAAAAAAAAGATATAGCAAAAAAAGTTAAATATATGTTTTCGAAACTACCTTTTGAATACAACAACTTACCGTTTTGAAAAATATATTTTAGATACGAAAGACAGGTATTTCATATTTGTGAAAACTCCTGTGTGTTGGTAGGAATTTTATCCCCTACATTTTGTTGTAATTGTTCCCGACCGTTTATCTCCAATGGTTCAAACAGGAATTGAGATACGAGTGTGTTCTCAGGACATTCTCAATAAAAGATTCCATATTTATGTTTCGTAAGTGCCACATAAGCATGAAACAAATAAAACCATGGCTGAAACTTTTCATTGTGAGTGTACAATTTTATTTGATGTGTGTCGGTACCCTAAAACTAGGGTACCCTTTACTACTGTATAAAAACGTAGTACCCACGCGACCATCTTTAGTCGCATAGTAAAAGAGCTGTATATGGGACCAGACCATGACTTGTCCCAGCCTCGGGCGACTACTCTGGGCCAGCAACAGCGCCTGACCCCACCACATGGGCGGGTCCAGGGCCGCCACGTGTCCAGAGAAAGTGATATACTCCAAGGCGTCAACAGTGAGTTCGGACCCCCATGGGGGAGTGCTGAACCCGTGCCGAACCCCTGTATATACAGTCTAGGCCTCCAAGTTTGGCTTGGCCCAGGACCTCCACGTGTGCGAACCGGACCCCTAGAATGGGATCCGGACCCTCGTATGGGGTCCGGGCCGCCCACAGTGGGGTCCCAGGGTTCTAGGACAGAACATACCCGGAACTTAATCAGGACCCAGGCGGGGTCCGGAGCCGACACGTGCCCATACCTGGTCTGGTGGGATCTGGACCTATCCACATACACTCCTGCTCCCCGCTCAGGCGGAGATCCGATGATGCCACATGGCATACTGCGCGCGGCATAAGCCAACGGGCGGAACCTGGCATGACGCCTCTGGACTACGCGTGCCTTTGCATTCATTACGGATAAGACGTACGCCTGTCCATTCCACTGACAAGCAGCGTGCCCAGTCCACGATACGTGGGCCGTGCAGTTACTCACACGTTACCATATTGAGGGCAATGACTCACCATTACTCGTACGGTTACTGCCCATCAATGCTGCATGGACTGCAGCCATCCTGACTTCCGTTGATTACTCATGCATTACTCTATCAACATTAGTTATTCACATAATGTATTTCCTTCATTATGCTCCTGGGCCCGCATGTCAGGGCTCAGCATCCTTGTATGTGCCTCCCTTAAACTATAGAAGGGAAGGCATACAACGTTACAAAGGACAGACTAAATCACACGCTCAATCACACACTCAATACAACTTACACACAGTGGAGGTAGGGTATTATGCTCCGGCGGCCTGAACCACTATAATCCCTCGTGTCCTCTTGTGTTCATCCTGAATTCACCAAACAGGCAACCGCTTAGGCCCCCTCCTCATCTTAGGATTAGGGCGGGTGTGTTCCGCCACCCGGTCGGTGGATTTCCCCACCGACATTTAGCGCGCCATGTACGGGGCTTGGCTTGAGGTTTTTCGCCTGTTTTCTTGCTCGACACGATGGTTCAGATCGTCGAGCACCGCGACTTGTCTCCCGAGGACTTCCTGATGGAAGAAGGGGCAGCGTCTTCTGTGCCACAGGGCTCTTACCGCCCTGCACTTGGTGCTGCTATGCAGCAGCACACGCCCTCGCAGACATCTAGGGTTCCGTCGGGGGCTGCTCATGGTGGGGCGTTGTCTGCAACCAGGGAGTTGCTGCGCAACCCACCAAGTTCCACGGCCTTGCCGGGGCCATGAGACAATGACGCGAAGATGTTGACCGTCTCCTCGGCATGGCACATTCTGGTTTGGCCAGGCCCAGGCCTCGGTCATTCCGGCGTCAACGCGAGGCGTCGGCATCTGTGCACTCACCCTAAGTGAGGGGTGCACGGACTAATGACCTGCGGGCAGAACTCAACCGCCGGCGTGTGAGCGAGGATGCTCGAATCTCTCTAGAGAAGGATGACGATCTGTGGGCAGAGCTCAACCGAAGGCGTGCGGGCGAGGATGCCCGAGTCTCTCTTGAGAGGGCGTGTGAGCGTCGGCAAAACTTCGAGGGTCGCAACCTCGATCAGGACTTCGCTCCAGTTTCACCACAAACTCCAAGGGATGCCCGAATCCAGGTGTTGGGGACTTGTTCTCAAATGCTATGAATCAAGAACAAGGCAACATGAAGATGTTAAATATTAAATACCCTTCGTCCGCTGAAGCATTATCTCCTCAATGGTTTAATGGACTTCGGACGAAGGGTACAAATAAACATAATATTACAAAGGTAACAATGATATTATAAAACGATGCAAAACATTAAAGATAGATATGTTGGAGATAGATGGCATCATTCATATATTTATTTTGAATACAATGTTTAAGGTATGATTATACCTTCGCCTTGACAAGCAACAATTCCCGAGTGATGCTTTTACAATTACAGGAATGCGTGAACAGTAAAGGAATACTGTTCACTATTTATAGACACAGGACACAGCCTGTGAACAATTACAATCATACCCCTCATAAAAGTTTACAACATCGACTCAAACTCTTATGGACTAAAAGGTCATTCTATCTTTAAGTCGGTTTGTAATTCCGAAGTTTCATGGACAACACCCTTCGGCATTACGTACAGACAACTTCAACCGAAACTGTTTCTTCCTGCAGGACCTTCGGCGACGAAGCATGGTCCCAACAGTAGCCCCTTCGCGGTGCTAGATCGTTTTTTCGTAACGAGCTTGATCCGTGAAAAAAGTCTCTCAGGCTTCAGGAAGCCGAAGGTCCGAAAAACACCTTCCCTGAGCTCGTTGTCGAGAAACGATATAGCTTTCGAGCGCGTAGCGGTTCCACCATGCGAGTTCACTATTCTGGTTTTTGCGGTCCACCGTTCAGCGGGTGCGAGCAACCGTTTGCCTGGTGTAAAAATTCCCGACGATTCGCCTTCCTTCCTGCAACACTATATAAACAGACTGGTAGGTGTAAAGTTACCACAGCATTCATTGCTATTATACTGTTTTGCTGCCAAAATTTTTAACCATAGCCGAAGCTCGACTCCCGGATTCAGACGAAGCTCCAATTAGGTGCCTGCTTCGTCAGAAGAAAAGCTTCGGCAGAAGAAGAGGTTATTTAGTTCGCGAGAAACTTTTCAAGAAATTTAGAATTGGATGGCCAGATTACGCTCTACTGCTAGGATTGAGCGTGAGGGAGGCGAAGTCGAAGGTGCAGAGACTGTTCCTATCTCCGAAGCAATGCAGCGATCCGGATTGGTGACTTCGGAAAGAATCCCTACTGCTGAAACTGCTTGCCGAAACAGAACAAGCTGCTGCCGAAGCAGAACGAGGAGATATTGAGGAAGCTGGTTCTGATGATGATTACCATATCGCAGTACCGAGCAAGCCTAGTCATTTGGACTTCGGGAAATCGACTATCTCCAAGGCGGATTTCTCCAAGATGGTAAAGGCGGGCTACTTCAGAGAAGATGAGAAGAAGCTACTTCGCTTCGGGGGAGAGGAGACTACCCCGAAGCCAGAAAAGGATGAAATAGTTATTTTCAAGAGTTTTTTAAAGGCTGGGTTGAGATTTCCTTTGAATAGGATGATTTCTGATGTGTTGCAAAGGTTTGGGATCTATTTTCACCAGTTGACCCCCAACGCCATCGTCAGGCTTAGCGTTTATATCTGGGCCCTCCGAAGCCAGGCAGTGGAGCCATTTGCCGACAGCTTCTGTCGAGTGCATGAGCTGCATTACCAGACGAAGGCCAGAAAGGATGGGTTGCACGAAAATTTTGGTTTCTACAATTTTGCTTATCGGAAGACCACAAAATTTCCTGTGATTAGCTACCGAAGCAAATGGCCGGCAGGCTGGAAGTCAGAATGGTTTTATGTTAAAGTTGACGAAGATAAGGAGAAGCTAGTACAGAGCCCTCTTGAACTGATCTTCGGAGAAACAAGACCTCGTTGTAGAATGACAACCGAAGGTCCAACTTGGGTCGCGCTAGCTGAATTCAAAATTATTGCAGAACACATTGGCACTAGAGATCTAGTGCAGGAATTTCTGGCCTTCAGAGTATTTCCGACCATGAAGGAGTGGACTATGCCGAAGCTTAAAGGAGAAAAGAAAGAAGGGGAGCTTGTCCGACTACCCTATCATTATAAGTTTAAGAAATACTTTAAAACGCCCTGTCAAGAATGGCTTGATACAATTGAAGTAATGAGTAATGAAATCCTTGGAAATTACTCTAAAAAAGAGGACCAGCTAATGACAGCAGCCTTCGGCACTCGGCCGAAGCGAAGGCTGAACAGGGTGCTCGATGCCATAGGTTTTGAATATGCTGATTATGATCGCTTGGGCGGAGATACTGGAGGCCCAAAGCGAAAAAGAATTTCTAGCGCTGCTGACGAAGAGGTCGTCAAGGTAACTAAAAAGAAAAGGGGAGATTCTGAAAAACTTAGCCCTGAAGAATTGAATCCTGAGCCGAAGGTGGCTACTGGAGGAAAAAGGAAAACTGCATCTCCAGAACCAAGATTGTTGGTTCAAGAAGAAGATACTCCTGCAACGCCTTCTGCTGTTGAAGTAGAAGAGATTATGAAGGTAATGACTGAACCCTTGCCTGTCAAGCTAAGTCCGCTGGCGTTGAAACTGACGAAGTTTTTTCAGAAGGACAAGGCAGCTTCGGCAGAAGAAGGTCCTGCACTGCCGAAAAAACGAAGGATTATTCAAATAGCAGATGTAATTCATGGGACACCATTGCCGACACCGACATCAAGAATTGCTATTGACCAGACTGCCGAAGCTAAGGGCGCCACAGCCGAAACCACCACCAGAGCGGAAACCTCCGAAGCTAAAACTGGCGCAGCCGAAGCTGTCGGAGTTGAAATTGAAGCCGCAGAAGATCTGAACCTGGACGAAACACTTGAAGTTATTGATAACATACTCTTAAAAATGACTGAGGAAGAATCTGCTGTGGCCGCGGCGAGCACAGGCACTGAAAAAGGGAAAAAACAAGCTGAAGACATTTTGGTGGAGGAAGATTTTGAATTTCAAGATTTACTTGGGCAAGAGCTGACAGATGCTGAAAAAGCAGAGCTTAAAAGATGTGCCATAGCCTGCGGATATAAGCCAGGGGCTACACTGTTTGGTGGGGTTAACGAAGGAAAGCTGAGGTGCCTTCGAAACCGCGTCGAAGCTAAAATTGTTAGAACTCTCCACAAAAACATTGGCTTGCCGAAGCTGGAGGTAGACCTCTGTCGCTACCAACGGCACCATATCACCGGAAGTTTGCTTTATGCCAACTTCAAGGTAACAAATATTTTTGTTATTTTATTATTATTATTATCTTTTAGGTCGTTTTCTAACGAAGATCTTTTCGACAGAGCATACTGTTAAGTAAAGTTCTAAAAATGCAACAAGATCTCGAAGAAGAGAAGAACAAAGCCGTCATCCAAAATTTGGCTGAAAAAGTTGAAAACTACGAAGCTGATTTGAAAAAGAAGGATTTCACCATCCAAGATCTTGAAATGATGGTCAAAGAGCACGAAGGTGCATTAGAAAAGAAAGATTTTGTTATTCAGTCTATGGAGGGTTCTTTGGCTGAAATCCAAACTGAGAATAACAGCTTAAAGAATGAATTGCTCCAACAGTCAGAAAAATTTGAGCAAGAAAAGAAATATCTCGAAGCAAGGCTGAAAACTGAGGTGGATAAAAATTAAATTTTGCAGAAATCCTTTAAAGAACTTCAAGAGAAATGCCTTAGCTTCGGCAGCCGATGCGTGCAACGGCTGAAGGATGTGTTCCATTCTGTCGGAGCTAGCTCTGCAAAATTTACACCTTCAGCTGATAATCTGCCCAGCACGTTAGAATATATTGAAGGCGAGGTTGATGCCCTTGACGAAGTTATTGGTGGGCACGCCGACTTCTGCGCCCTGGTAGCTTCTCGGGGCACAGCCACCGCTTTTCTGAAGGCTGGCTGCACGCATGGAAATATTGTGAACAGACCAAACTTCAGCTTGTCAGCATCAGATCTGATAAATATCCCAAGCCTAGCCCGAAGCATCGGGAATAGATTCATGACCCAGATCTGGGTAAGTGGCGGGCGAAAAATGGCGGGTGACGAAGCTCGAAGTCACCTTAAGCCGGTAAGAAACCTACTTTTGTTACTTTTACCTTCTCCTTGAAATTTGCACCTTTCTTATTTTGCTGTTTGATGTACGCAGGATGACGAAGCTGAAGTTTGACAAAGTTGAAGTTTGACGAAGCCTAGCCTGAAGCTTGATAATTGTTTATAATATACTGTCCTGCAAAAATTCTGGAGAAACTTTTGTAATATAGTTATGGAACAACTTATGTAAATTTGTACATACCTTGTAATATATTTTGTTTCTGCTGTCTGCATACAATCTGCTTTGCTGTGGACGAAACTTCTCTTTTGAGCCGAAGGCGAAAAACACCTTCCCTTCTTTTCGTACACAACGAAGCATGAAAATTTTCCTTCGAGTTTTTCCTCATCGCCGAAGCATCTGTGCTTTTATGCGGTACAATGATGATCCTATATATGTCTAAATGCATGTTTATGAATGCAAATGACATGATGAGATGCATTGTGCAAATGAATATCAAAATACATAATCACAGTCCTTCAGCGTTGACTTTTCGCTGTAAGCCTCCCTTAGGAGCTTCTTCGCCTTTTACTTTCAGCGGAATCAGCGTTTATTTTTCGCTGTAAGCCTCCCTTAGGAGCTTCTTCGCCTTTTACTTTCAGCGGAATCAGCGTTTATTTTTTGTTGTAAGCTCTGTATTCCCTTGGGAACGACTTTTGAGCTTCTCCCTGTTTCCTTTTCTTTTTCCTTTTGCATTTACATTTACATTTTTTGGGGATATCACTCTCATAAAATTGTAATAAGGAAAATTACATGTTGTGGCCCCATTAAAAACCTTTCTCCCCTTTGGAAAGGAAAAGGCTGCCACGAAAAAGAATATAAAAAATTACATCAGGCTAAACATAATATCGTCAAAGCTCATCCGCATTCCATGATCTAGGAATGTCGTTGCTGTCCATATCCTTCAATCTGTAGGAACCGGGTCTTGACGAAGATACTACCAAAAAGGGGCCTTCCCACTTCAGCTGTAATTTGCCTGCTGTCTTAGGGTTGGCTACTCTTCGAAGTGCCAAGTGTCCTGGTTCAATGTTCTTCAGCTTGACTTTTCTGTCACGCCATTTTATTGTTTCAGCTTGATATTTATTGATGTTTTCCACAGCTTGAAGTCTGATCCCTTCAATAGCATCTTTTTCTACAGAGCAATCAGCTTCGTCTTTGCCTTCTGCCGAAGCTACTATCCTTATTGATCCTGCTTTGGCCTCTTCTGGGGTTATTGCTTCGTCACCGAACAATAGTTTAAAGGGCGTAAAACCTATTGACCTTGACATGGTTGTATTATGGCTCCATACCACTTTGATTAGCTCGTCAGGCCATTTTCCCCTAGGCTGGTTGAAGATTGACTTCATTATTCCTGTCATTATGATCCCATTAGCTCTTTCGACAAGTCCATTTGACTCTGGGTGTCGAACTGATGCAAAATGGATCTTCGTGCCAATTCGATCACAAAATTCTCTGAAGGCTTCAGAATCAAACTGTGTCCCATTGTCCACAGTAATGGCCTTCGGCACTCCGAAGCGACAAACAATGTTCTGCCAGAAAAACTTTTGAATAGTAAATGAAGTTATTGTGGCTAAGGGCTTTGCCTCAATCCATTTGGAAAAATACTCCACTGCCACTACCACATATCTTAAGTTCCCCTGTGCTGGTGGTAATGGGCCTAGCAAATCAAGGCCCCACCTCTGCAACGGCCAAGTGGGTTGTATTAATTGAGTTAAAGACGAAGGTTGTTTTTGATCTCTTGCACATTTCTGACAACCTTCGCACTTTTGGACTATATCCGCTGCATCCGAAGCTGCCTTTGGCCAATAAAATCCTTGGTGAAAAACTTTCCCAAGCAAGGGCCTAGATCCAATGTGAGATCCACACAGGCCTGCATGTATTTCCTTCATTAATTCTATACCTTCGGATCTGGATAAACACTTGAGCAATGGGGAACAGACCCCACGCTTGTATAACTCCCCTTCTATTGTGACATATGGTCGAGCTCTTGCTTCTATTCTCCTGTTATAAGCTTCGTCGTCTGAAATAAAATTACCCTGAAGGAAAGGGACAATCTCGGTTCTCCAATCCTCGCTATAAACAGGGGATATATTAAGGATTGCTCTTTCAAGAAGCTCGATCGAAGGTGCTTTTATCGTTTCGAAAAATACTTCCAAAGGTATGGGCAGCCCTTGGGCTGCTGACTTGGCCAATAGATCAGCATATTCATTTTCTCCACGAGGAATATTTTTGACAGAGAAACCTTCGAAGGAAGCCTCAATCCTTCGGACTGTATCTAGATACTTTTCAAGTTTCGGGTCTCTTGCTTTATAGCTCTTGTCAACATGACCAGAAATAACTTGAGAATCAGTTTTAAGAATGGCCCTTCTGATTCCCATTGCCTTTAACTTCCGAAGACCCAAGAGCAGAGCTTCATATTCAGCGATATTATTTGTGTAACTAAAATCAAGTCTTACCGCATAACAAGTTTTAACTTTGGAAGGTGAAACCAACATAGCAGCCGCTCCTGCTCCGAAGGTTCCCCAAGACCCATCGCAAAACACTGTCCATGCTTCGGCATCTTTATTTGTTTCTTCCTCCTGAGCCCCTGGCGTCCAGTCAGCAATGAAGTCTGCTAACGCCTGGGACTGAATCGAGGATCTATGAACATAATCAATACAAAATTCATTGAGCTCTGCAGCCCATTTTCCAATCCTTCCAGTAGCTTCTCGGTTTCTCATAATATCCTTCAGAGGTTGTGAAGAAGGAACAATTATGTTGTAAGCTTGAAAATAATGCCGAAGCTTCCTGGAGGCCATCAAAACAGCATACAGTACCTTCTCCAATTCTGTATAATTTTTCTTCGACAAACTAAGAACCTCGGATACGAAGTATATTGGGGCCTGCCTCTTAACTTGGCCTTCAAGCTTCTCCTAGACAAGTGCTGCACTTACCGCTGAGTGCGAAGCTGCCACATATAATAACAAAGGAGCCCCTGGCGTTGGTGGAGTTAATGTTGTTAGATCTATCAAATATTGCTTCAGCTCTTCGAAGGCTTTCTGCTGGATTGGTCCCCATTGAAAGACTTCGGCTGACTTCAGCACTTCAAAGAATGGCAAGTTTCTCTCTGCCGATCTGGATATGAATCTGTTGAGAGATGCCAGCCTTCCCGTCAATCTTTGAGCCCCCTTTTTTGTGCTTGGTGGTTCCATTCGAAGTATAGCTTCGATTTTACTTGGATTAGCCTCAATTCCCTTTGTTGAAACTAGGCAACCAAGAAATTTCCCCTTCTTTACTCCGAAGACACATTTTTCTGGATTCAGCTTTAAACCAGCCTGTCTAAAATTAGCGAAGGTCTCCTACAAATCAGCAATGTGGTTATCTTGCTTCGTGCTTTTTACAATGATGTCATCAACATAAGTTAGTACATTCCTGCCTATCTGAGAATGGAGAACCTTCGCTGTCATTCTGCTGAAGCTTCCTCCAGCATTTTTAAGCCCCTCAGGCATCCGAAGGTAGCAATATGTCCCGCTAGGGGTTATGAAGCTGGTTTTCGGTTCATCCTCCTTCTTCATCCAGATTTGATGATAGCCTGAATAGCAATCCAGCAAACTCATAAGCTCTGATGAAGCTGCTGCATCGACTAAGGAATCTATCCTTGGTAATGGAAACTCGTCCTTCGGACAAGCCTTATTGAGGTCAGTAAAATCAATACACATTCTCCATTTACCATTGGCCTTCTTCACCATAACAGTGTTAGCCAACCATTCTGGGTATTTCACCTCTCTAATAACTCCAGCACTGAGGAGTCTTTTCACTTCATTCCGAGCACCTTCGGCCTTGTCATCAGACATCTTCCGAAGTCTCTGCTTTCTGGGTCTGAAGGATGGGTCAACATTGAGCGAGTGCTCAATAACATCCCTGTTAACTCCGCAAAGATCATTAGCTGACCAAGCAAAAACATCTTTATTGTGGAACAAAAACCTTATCAAGGTTTTTTCCTGCTCTTCAGACAATTGAGATCCCAATAGCACCTTCTGATCTGCTATATCCTCACATAAGAGCATGGGCTTCGGCTGGTCAGCTGAAGCAGCTTTTTCCCTTCTGAACTTGTATTGCTCGCAGGCCTCAGCTCCATCTATGTTATGGATTGCTTTTGAATCTGTCCAATTTCCTTTGGCCCTTCTGGCAGCTTCCTGACTTCCATGAATAGCAATAGGCCCTTGGTCCGAAGGTATCTTCATGCAGAGGTAAGCTGGGTGAAGAATTGCTTCGAAGGCATTGAGAGTACCGCGACCAATGATAGCATTGTAAGGATACTCCATGTCAACAATATCAAACACAATTTGCTCAGTCCTTGTGTTGTTAACAAATCCGAAGGTTACTGGCATGGTAATCTTCCCAAGTGCTACAATTTGTCGTCCTCCGAAGCCACAAAGAGGGTGCGTAGCATCATGGATCTTGTCTTCGGGCTCTTGCATTTGTCTGAAAGCTTTAGCAAATATGATATCAGCTGCACTGCCTGTGTCAACCAAAACATTATGGACCAGAAATCCTTTGATCACACAAGAGATAACCATAGCATCATTGTGTGGGTAATCCTTGAGTTGAAGATCCTCTTGGGAGAAGGTAATTGGAATGTGAGACCATCTTGACTTGATGAAGGGTCCCTGCACCCCAACATGCTGTACCCTTCTCTGTGCTTCCTTCTTCTGCTTTTTGTTGACTGGCTCTGAGCATGAACCACCTGTTATCGGGAGTACCAGCTTCGGGGCCGAAGCAGCTCCAGCTTGATCGTTGAACGAAGCCATCAGCTCAAAAAAGTGGAAGTGAGTTGACCGGAGGTGGGCGCCAATGTTGGGGACTTGTTCTCAAATGCTATGAATCAAGAACAAGGCAACACGAAGATGTTAAATATTAAATACCCTTCGTCCGCTGAAGCATTATCTCCTCAATGGTTTAATGGACTTCGGACGAAGGGTACAAACATAATATTACAAAGGTAACAATGATATTATAAAACGATGCAAAACATTAAAGATAGATATGTTGGAGATAGATGGCATCATTCATATATTTATTGTGAATACAATGTTTAAGGTATGATTATACCTTCGCCTTGACAAGCAACAATTCCCGAGTGATGCTTTTGCAATTACAGGAATGCGTGAACAGTAAAGGAATACTGTTCACTATTTATAGACACAGGACACAACCTGTGAACAATTACAATCATACCCCTCATAAAAGTTTACAACATCGACTCAAACTCTTATGGACTAAAAGGTCATTCTATCTTTAAGTCGGTTTGTAATTCCGAAGCTTCATGGACAACACCCTTCGGCATTACGTACAGACAACTTCAACCGAAACTGTTTCTTCCTGCAGGACCTTCGGCGACGAAGCATGGTCCCAACACCAGGCGGGTGTCCCATTGGTCGGCGTGGGCTGCACCGCACTAGCGGTCATCTATGCGCGGCGACTTGGCCACCCAAGTTCCGGCCACACCGATCGGAGAAGTACGACGGTACGACGAACCCGTCGGAGTTCTTGCAGGTCTACGTCACCGCCATTACGGCAGCTGGTGGAAACACTGCTGTGATGGCAAGCTACTTTTATGTAGCCTTGACCGGGCCAGCCCGAACCTGGCTCATGAATCTCACCCTAGGGTCGGTATACTCCTGGGAAGAGCTCTGTGCATGGTTCACAGCGAACTTTGCTAGTGCTTATCAACAGCATGGCGTGGAGGCTCATCTCCATGCAGTGAGGCAGGAACCCGGGGAGACTCTCCGAGCTTTCATCTCTCGTTTCACCAAGGTACGGGGGACTATACCTCGCATCTCCGATGCTTCCATTATAACTGCTTTCCGAAAGGGGTGCGTGATAAGAAGATGTTGGAGAAATTGGCGACGCATGACGTGGAAATCCTCACTGGAGACTCCGACTCCGGTGATGACAACGACCGCCGCAAGAAGCTGTACATTATGTATGGCGGACGCTGGGAACTTACCTCCCGTAGGAACGTGAAGTCCCTGCATCGAGAGGTCCTTTCGGCGACCCCAGGGGTCCCGAAGGTAGCCCCACATCAGCGGTGGCGGAGCACTACTATCTCCTTCGGGGCATCCGACTGCCCCGAAAACATGGCAGGGGCTGGCATACTACCACTCATCACTGCCCTGTCATTGCCAACATGAAGCTGCATCATATGCTGATTGATGGTGGGGCAGGGCTCAACGTCATTAGCCACACTGCGTTCGAGCAACTGCAGATCCCAGGGTCCCAACTGGAACCCTCTCACCCATTCTCTGGAGTGGGCCCTCAACCGGTGTATCCCCTTGGGAGCATCGCACTCCCGGTTACATTCGGGACCGAGGAGAACTTCCGCACTGAGAACGTCCAGTTCGATGTTGCGGAGGTTAACCTCCCTTTCAATGCCATCATTGGCAGGCCGGCCCCGTACCGGTTCATGGCCATTGCTCATTATGGGTATTTGGTCCTCAAGATGTCGTCCCCTGCTGGGGTCCTCACCGTGCGGCGCGACCGCCCCCGCGGCGGTTGCAGCTGTCGAGAAGTTGCACGCTCTGGCGGCAGAAGCCGCTCGCCTAGATGACGAGGGGAGGGACCCCTCGACTTCCTGTACCAAGACGCCTACTAAGGTGCCTAAGGTGCAACCATCTAGGGCAGACGGCGTCCCCGTCAAGACCATCCAGCTCTGCGCAGATTCCTCCCAGACCACTCGCATCGCGGGTGATCTGGAGGAGAAATAGGAACTCGCGCTCATCGCCTTCCTCCAGGCAAATGCCGACGTATTCGTATGGGAACCATCGCAGATGCCTGGGATCCCCAGGGAGGTGATCGAGCAACATCTGAAGATCCACCCTGACGCCAAACCGGTGAGTCATAAGCCTCGGAGACAGTCCATCGAGCGGCAGGATTTCATCCGTAAGGAGGTCTGGAAGCTGCTGGACACTGGCTTCATCGAAGAGGTCCATCACCCAGTATGGCTGGCCAATCCAGTCATCGTTCCCAAGGCAAACGGGAAGCTTCGGATGTGCATCGACTACACCAACCTCAATAAGGCCTATCCCAAGGACCCATATCCACTTCCACAAATAGATCAAATCATGGATTCTACCTCTGGGTGTGACCTTTTATCCTTCCTAGATGCTTACTCTGGTTTTCATCAGATCCAGATGTCTAGACAAGATAGGAAGCATACCGTTTTGGAACCGTGGATGGGCTATAATGTTATGTTGTAATGACTTACAGTCTGAAAAACGCCTTAGCAACATTTGTACGAGCGATGAGTAAGACTTTTGGTGACCTAATGAGGGATAGGGTAGAGGTATACGTCGATGACATCATGGTCAAGACTAAGAGAGGGTCGACCCTAGTGGAAGACTTAACCCTAGTCTTTGACAAGCTGCGCGCAACCCGCACAAAGCTGAACCCGGACAAGTGCGTCTTTGATGTCTCCGCAGGGAAATTGCTGGGATTCCTGGTTTCACACCGGGGCATCGAAGCAAACCCAGAGAAGATCAAGGAAGTTGAGACAATGAGGCCTCCGGCCCGCATCAAGGACGTCCAGAAGCTTACGGGGTCACTAGTCACCCTTAGCCGCTTCATCTCAAGACTGGCTAAGAGGGCACTGCCCTTCTTCAGGCTATTGTGGAAGTCTGGTCTATTCTCTTGGACCGAAGAGGCAGAACGAGCCTTTCAAGAGTTGAAGCAGCACCTTGTGTCCCTGCCAATACTGGTAGCTCCAGAGCTAGGGGAGCCGTTGTACTTATACATTGCAGCAGCTTCCGAGGCGGTGAGCATGGTGCTGGTCGCCGAAAGGGCGGCACAACATCCCTAGGGGAGTCAGAAAGTTCCCCTAGGAGAAGGTGGTGGTCCGACCACCACGATGTTGATGGAAGGCCAGGAGTTTGAGGACTCGGGATCGACCGCAGGGGTCCAAACCATCCAGAAGTCGGTATACTACGTCAGCGAAGTCCTCCATGATGCAAAGGCCAGGTACCTTGAGACGCACAAGCTTATCTATGCTATACTTGTTGCGTCCAGGAAGTTGCGCCACTATTTTCAGGCACACAGAATCGTGGTGGTGACCTCCTTCCCATTAAGAGCCATTCTCCACAACTCTAACGCTATGGGCAATATCGCCAAGTGGGCCGCGGAGGTTGCTGAGTTCCAACTGGAGTTCCAGCCTCGCCACGCTATCAAGAGCCAGGTTCTGGCTGACTTCATCGTGGAGTGGACCCCATCCCCCACCGCTCCAGGGGGTCCGGATCCCGATTCGGATCCCACACCTACAGAGCCTAGGGCTCCGGTCTTCTTCGAGCCCCACTATATGCTCTTCTTCGACAGATCCGCCCGCCAGTGGGGTGGCGGTGCTGGAGTGGTCCTCATCGACCCAAGCGGAGATCAAGTGAAATACATGGTGCACCTTGAGTTCAAGGCCACCAACAACATGGCAGAGTATGAAGCTCTGATCTTCGGTTTGACTACGGCCCTATCCATAGGGATCCGCTAGCTCCTCGTGAAGGGGGACTCCCAGCTGATTATCAAGCAGGTCCGCAGAGAATGTAGCTGCAACGAGCCCTGGCTCGCATCTTACCTCCTCCACGTAAGGAAGCTGGAAAAGGACTTCGCTGCCCTAGAACTACAACATGTTCCTCGGGCTAACAACTCAGCGGCAGATGAACTCTCCATGAGGGCATCAACTTCGGCACCCGTGCCGGAGGGCGTCTTCGAAAGACGACTGCTGAGACCTACCTCCCAGCCTGCCGAACCGGGCGAAAGGGGCGAGACTAGCACCTCAAAGCTAGCGGTCCCGGTGGTGTTCCATCCGCAGAACCCACCAAGGATTGTGTGTGCTACAGAGGGTCCTGCCAACCTCTTAGCGCCACAGCCAATGGCTCAGAGTGGTCCCGATGCATGGATCTCTAAGATCCGGGACTACCTAAAAGAAAATATCCTTCCTGAAGACCACGTGATCGCAGAGCGCATAGTGCGGTTGGCTAAGTGATACACGGTGGTAGAAGGGGATCTATACTGCTGTTGCGCCAACGACATTCTCATGCGGTGCATCACCCAAAAGGAGGGCCGTGAGCTACTCACGGAGATCCATGGAAGAGAGTGTGGAAGTCATTCATCATCCCACATTGGTTGGTAAGGCCTTCCGGCACGGCTTCTACTGGCCAACTGCTCTCTAGGATGTAGCCGAGTTGGTAAAATCCTGTGAAGCATGTCAGTTCCATCCAAAGCAGATACACACACCGGCTCAGGCTCTACAAATGATTCCACCCTCCTAGCCATTCGCCGTATGGGGGGTGGATATCCTGGGACCATTCCCTAGGGCTGTCGGCGGGTACCGTTTTCTCTTCGTCGCTATCGACAAATTGACAAAGTGGCCGGAGGCCACCCCTGTGGTCAGTATCACCCAAGGTGCTGCTGTTGCCTTCCTCAAGTCGATTGTCTGCAGATTTGGGGTCCCAAGCCGTATCATTACGAACAATGGGACCCAGTTCAAAAGCAGGCTCTTCCAAGAGTATTGCGAGGGCATCAGCACCCAACTCTGCTTTGCGTTTGTGGCCCATCCCAGGAGCAACGTCCAGGCTAAGAGGGCAAGCGCAGAAATCATCAGGGGACTCAAGACATGCACCTATGATTGCTTAAAAAAGCTTGGTGCAAATTGGGTCAACGAGCTTCCGTCCGTACTATGGGGGAACCGGACCACACCCAGTCGAGCTACTGGGGAGACCCCGTTCTTCCTAGTTTTACGGGGCCGAAGCCTGCCTTCCCCCGGAAATCATTAAGAGCTCCCCACGAGTCCAGTCTTTCGATGAGTCTATGTAGGAACATCTATGGCGTGAGGACGTGGACTTCATCGACAAACGCAGATGGCAAGCGGCGATCCAAAATGCACGGTACAACCAGGCGCTCAGGCGCTACCACCAGCAGTTTGTGCATAGTAGGGAGCTTAAGGTTGGGGACCTGGTCCAAAGGCGAGTACTGAGCCGAGAAGGGCTCCACAAACTCTCCCCCGGTTGGGAAGGACCCTTCAAGGTAACGGAAATATGCCGACCCGGGTGTGTCCGCCTTGCCACAACAGAAGGCAGTACCTCTTCCTAATCCCTGGAAATTAGAGCATCTTTGTAAGTTCTACCCATAGAAGCAAAACTGGGGTTGAGTTTTCTTCCTTTGTAACTAGGTTACGCATATGTGTACGTCAATCCGGTGAGGTCCGCCCTCGTAAACCCGGTCTGTTGGTCTACACACATGTATATCAAGTTATAAAGAAAAGATTCACCCCTAGATGTGCTTTCGTGATGGTTATATTCTGTTTCAGTTTATAGGAATTATTTTTTTATCTAACCCACCCACACAGTTTCCCATCCTTGCTGGTATGATGACATCCGAATTGAGTAGCCAGGATTGCAGTCCGGGACCCCTCTACTGCTATTACGGGGGTCCGGCAACCTGCAGGACCAGTTTCTAGAGATATGGGCGCTCGTCTCCTAGAGGGGGTCCGGGATGTTGTGTAGCCGCTTTAGCATGGTTCCGTACCCTAAGCCTGCACGCTCCACCACTTTGCAACGGGCACCCTAGTGATTTGGAACTATGATCCTATCGGGTCCAGGCATACGCGCTTGGCTTCCCAGGCTAAAACTACAGGTTCCTATTGCATGAATCAAAATATGGCAAGATACCAGACGATGGGTCCTATGGTGGTGCTCCTAACACTTCGCAGCCGAAAGTGTGTGCAGGTTCAGGTTCCAGTCCAGGAATAGGTAGTCTCAAACTGTAGAGACTACCTCCTAGGGGCCGAACCATCAATTTATCTTTGGTATACTGGGTATCCAGGCCTCGACACATCGAGCCTACCTCCAGGGGGCCAAGTAACAAGGGGAAGTTGATGAAGCTACACACAGCAAGGACAAATAACATACAGATAAGTTTAAGTCCAATGCTACCTCATTAACGGTTCTTAGAATATCTTACAAAATCAAAGTTATTACAGCTGCTTCCCAGCAGAACCCCTTGCTTTGACTCTACAGGTCATCGGTAGGATCGCGCTGTATGCGCTCGGCCACCAGCTCCACGGCGTCTTGTACACCCTCCCGGGCGGCGTCTTCTGTGGCGGCTACCGGACCAGCAATCACTGGCGCCAAAGATATGGCGGGGTCGTGGCTCCAGAAAGCTCGTCAGGACATACTCATCCACCGCCCGGCAGAGCATGCCCCTCTGCCTCCAGGCGGGCCCCGAGGATCTGGTCCAGGCGCCGGAGGCGATCAGCGGCGGAGTCCAGCACCGGAGTGCATCAGAGATTGATGTTTGGTAGCTCCGACACTGGGATGGGGCTCATCCCTACAGGCACCAGTGTCGTGCTTGCCTCGCCGGCCCACACAGCAATACACTGGACCCTGGCGCGGTGCTCCGCTAGGAGATCTTCAAGGGCCTTCCTGGTGGCCTCCATCGCCTAGGGACCCGGCGTCGCCTGCGCTGCGTTGAACTGGCGGATCTGCTCCTCCAGCTTCCTCTCTTTCTCCTCTGCCTCGAGCTCATGCTTGGCCAGCAACTGGCCCGTCGGTGAGCATTTCTTCCTTGAAGACGAGAACCGTCTCTCACCTGGCGAGGTCCGTCTCCCACCTGTCCAAGTACTGCTCCTTTGCCTTAAGGTTCTCCTCGTCAAGGGCAGCGTCGCTGACCTTGCCCTCGAGCTCTCGCTCCCACTTTTGCAGCCTCTCCGCAACCTTGACCTGGTGGGCCACTGGGCTTCCAGAGCCTGGTCCAGGGCGCTCAGCTTGGCCTAATACTCTATCGTGAGGGCCTCCCGCTGAGACACGACCTCCTCCCTCTTGGCCACCTTCTTTTCCCTCCGGGACGCCTCCAGCTCCCTGGCGCACACCTTCTGGAGGTCCCTCTTGTACTCCTTGCGGCCCCGCTTGAGTTGGGACCGCTCGGAGATGAACTGGCGGGACGCCGTCTTGGTGCGCTCCTCCAGTTTGGTGCGCCAATCGCTGAGGCGCTGGTGCTCAGCCTCAAGTGCCTCCCACTCCCACAAAATTGTTGCCCTAGTGTCACTAAGGACCTGGTGGGCACAGGACAGCATACGGGGGGGGGACTGGCGCAGCTTCTTGCTCGGCACCAGACTGGAGTCGTTGCCCGAACACCACCTCCATCTCCTCCGGAGCAGGCAGGGGGTTGGAGCTAGACGCGCCTCCTGCGTTACCCCGTGTCCGAAGGGGGTGTGGATCCCCTAGCTGGGCCTACTCTGCTGCTGCGACACCACCCGACGCGGGTGCCGCTACCGCCGGATCCCTGGCTAGGACATGGGAAGCCGCAGGCGCTGTCTTGGCAGCAGCCGGGATGGACCACCGGCATCACCCCCAGCAGATTCTTACTGCTGAGAGCCAGACCCGTCGGTGGGCCTGGTATCTGGCGGAGGAGGCGTGACCTTGGGGCAGAAGGGGAAGAAGCCCTGGCAAACAGATGATGGGTTAAGACATGTCGGCATAATGATTAGGCTCAAAGAAAAAGGGACCACACTTACTTGGGGCCCTGGACCTTCCAGTGACCCTGGAAGCGAGGCGATCGCCGATCCTGCTACTGCTGCTGTTGCGGTTGCTGCTGCTGTTCCTGTGGCTATTGTTGCTGCTGCTGGTGCCCCTGGGGTGATCACCCCTAGATGATGGTGGTGGCGGCGGGACCGGAGGACTGACGCCCTCTGCACGCCGTGGGCCTAGGAGCTGGCCTCCTCGGCCCCACTAGTAGTCCTCTGGCACTTCTGGGGGGCTCCGAAACGAGCGACCCATCAGCGCGACGCAGCCTGCGTCGCCTCTCCTCCTCCGACCCCCGGAGCTACCCGGGGCGGGGGCACCGGCGGTGGCACCGCTTGCAGCCCCTTTGCCCTTGTCCAAGGGGTTGGGGGCCATGGCGGAGTGGCGCTGCAAGCACCGGTGGGCTGGGACCTCCAGCCGGCGTATCACCCAGCCACCGGTCTGGTGAACCACCACACCGCTCTCGTCAAGTGTTGGCAGCGTGGCCAAGATCGTCGTCCTCAGGCCTGGGTCGTCGCACTTCCAGGGATGTTCTGGCGGAGTATCAGGCACTCAGGGACATAAGTTTCCCCAGTAATCCCTCCCACCAGAACTGCCAGCTCGTCCTAGGACAGATCGGTGCCCGACCCGCGCTGGATCCTGCCGATGTCGTTCGGGCCGGTGAACCAGCACAAGCGTGGTCTCCTCTGCAACGGCGTGATTCGGCGCTTCAGGAGATCACCGACCACGTGTATCGATGTCAAGCCGCCCGTAGCCAAACCCTTGATTCTGTCCAATTCAGGCAGGAACTCTAGCGAAAGGGACGGCTTGGTCCTCCACTGCTTGCGGTCGAGCGCTGGCCCATCGCTCGGCAGGACGAGGCGGTCGTTGGCCTCGGTGCTGGCAATCACCCAGTCGCTGCGCCAGTTCTCCCACCTCGCACCGCCAAAGGTGGGGATGTAGACGACGGTTGGATCTGGCCTCGTCTAGAAGTAGTAGGCACCGATGTGGTCCCTAGTCTTCCCGGACTTGACCAGCACGAAGAAGTAGCGGAAGAGGGAAGTACAGGGGCCACACCTACGAACATCTCGCAGAGGTGGACGAAGATGGCTGCTTGGAGGATGGAGTGGGGCGTGGGGTGCTGAAGCTAAAGCCCAAACTCCTCCAGCAGCAGCAGAAAGAAGAGATCGGCAGCGCCAATCCGCAGGAGATGTAGGAGGTGAACAGCACGAACTCCCCGCGGCGAGATCGCCGAGGGGGGTAGAGCCAGCACGAATTCTTCCGACGAGCCACAGAGTGCTCCACCCAAGCAGGCCACACACCAGGTTAAGCGCTTCCTCAGACTGAAAACGGTCAGGGTGACCAAGCGAAGCCATGGCGTGTGCGGCGGCGCGGGCATGGAGCAGAGGAGCACGAAGGCAAAGGGGAGCAAGCGATTGGGAGAGAATGCGAAAGGGTACCTGCTGCACGCAGGGTGAATCCTTTTTCAAGGAAACCAGAGTCCTTGTTCAGGGAAACCCTTCCACGCGCCCCTGAATTGCCGCAGGAAATCTCGCTCGACGGGTACCTAGGACCTAGGCAGCCAATCTATGACATGGGGGCCTGGGTCCACAAGTCATACAGTTTGTGTGCCGGATTTCGGGTGTGGAAAGAACGAACCGCGAGCGCGTCTGTAGTCGCCCTCCTTGGGGCCGCGCGGAAGACAAAAGGTAATATTTTAAACCAATGCAGCAGCAACGAGGCGCACCGCGCGTGGCCCGACGAAACCACCAGGCGTGGGGGCCGCGGGTCAGTCAGCCGCGGGGACAGATATGGCAGTTGACATGACTGAAGGCGGATTAACAGCGGGCGTGTCAGCATGCGCGCTAAAACGACGCGCCAATCACCGATCAGGTCATGTTGAGGCGAAGTACAAGCTTTGGCCCCACCTGCAGGCTCGCATCCTCCCCTGAGGTGGGCCCAGGGGCCACTGTTGGTACCTTGAAACTAGGTTACCCCTTACTACTGTATAAAGACACAGTACCCACGCGGTTATCTTTAGTCGCATGGTAAAAGAGCTGTATGTGGGACCAGGCCATGACTC